>JBDJHY010841108.1:0-25341 GCA_039654485.1 Withania somnifera | reverse complement strand
TAAAATAATGGAGATGGTAAGCAACAATAGGAAATGAGAAATACCTCTGAAATGATTCATTATTCAAGAATTAAAGAAGACAAGAGTTGGAAGAGAATATGTCAAAAATCGACTTCAACCAGAAGTCAAAGGTAGCTATATGTATTGGTCGAATAAGGACATGATCAATGCCATTTGAGTGGAATGCATCGCACCACCAATTCAAAAGAAGCCCATGAAGGAAGGAAAACACTCACAAGTCCACCAAAGATAAGTTGACCATCCAAAGGTTGCAGAAGAGGTTGAAATACGTAGAAGATAAATTGAAGGATTTTAAAAATGCTTCGTTTAGTTGGGCTATCGTATGGAGGGACAAATATTTGGTCTTGGACTCCTACCAGAAGATGATCAAGCCCGTTTGGAAAGGGACCAATATAGTCATGAACCATTACTATATCTCGTCGGAGGTGGATCGAGCAAAAGAACACCGTGTGATGAGGTTGGCAGTAGATTTTGATTCCTTCACCTTTGCACGAGTTTGTTCATTTTGCTAATGCGAGGGCTTTTGTTTGGCTTTCACCCTAGCATGGGATTATTTAGTTTTCTTTTGCGAGAGCTTTCTTTACTTTTCCTGCCTTTATATAGGCTTTCCCTTCTCCTTGCTCCTGCGTGGGTATGTCCTTTCATCAAAAGTTATTGGTGATAAAATAATTTAAGGCAAATTATTCTCCAACCTCGTTAGGTTTCAACCTTGGGCATAATCAAGGCTATCTACTTAGGTTGTGCCTTATTTTGTTTAGTGTTATATTCGTTTAACAACTATGTGATTGGTTGTTCTAGTTATTGGTGGATCCATATATTACCGTTACGTAGTTTAAATTAAAGTACGATGAAATTAGTCTAATTCTCTTAAGTTTCCAATAAAAGTATGAGATTCTCCTAAAAACTTTCTTTTCTTTCTTAGGCACTAGCTATAAATGGATTCTGAAAGACAAATCAAACAATGAGAGAAGAACTCAATAGAAATATTAAGGAAGCAAGGAAAAAGATTAAGGAAGCGAAGATGATTAGGAAGACAACAATTATTTGAGCACAAGAATGATCAGAAAAATGGTACCATTGAAGAAAAAATGGTTGTTGTCGATTTTCGAGTGATGAAAGTGTAAAAAAGACTCATATAAGCTGAAGAAGGCATCTATGACTGGGAAATGAGAATCACCTCAAAGAAAGATCAAGACACAGAATCCATTGGAGAGAATATGTGTAATGACTCTCGGGGTTATTTTCGTGTCTCCATAATTTCTTGTGTTTAAAGCATTTCTTGTAACTTCCCCAAGTCATTTGTGACTTGCTGGTATCAGTAGTTTGGTTCCTTGATAGTTTTCTAGCTTGAGTCCTGTCTAATTATTGCTACTTTGGGCCACTAGTCTATAAGGGGTTTAGGAGATGGCTCTAATGTGTTAACTTTGGATTTTCTACATGTGTCTTGTTTGATACTGTTTTAATGTGTAAAATATTGTTTACTTGATTATGTATTTGGCTCTGGCGTTTAGGTTTCCTTTTGCCAAAGATGAGTACTTTACATTCGTGATTGTTTCTGGATAAGTGTTGTTTCTAAGATAATCCTGGGGCTAAAATGGTCTTCTCTCTTAGTAGTGTTAGATGGTTTAGTTTTGCTACTATTTTTGTACTAAAAGCTGAATAAAAGTATTTGTCTGTTGGTTGATATTGCATGATTGAATATTTCCTAAATTGAAACTGTTTCTTCTAAGTAAAGTTGGATCTAAAACTATGTTACTACTTTGGTTTCACTATTATTTCCCTATAGTTCTTAACACTTATTAACTTATTATGATGCATACTATATGATCAAGTGTTCTTTTTGTTGAAATCTGTGGCTATATGCTGACTGTTTTCTTGAGCTGTCCCTCTTTCAACTAATTTTTGTCCCTACTTTTAGCCCCTAAGGTTTTGGTGCAAACTCTTTTCTTAAAAGGTAAAGTCTAAGAGTATCTAAGCTTCCTTATTGATAAGTAGGGTAATGGAGGCTATCCTGACGCCACTTAGTATCGTGTGTTTAGGATGATATTAAAGTGATCATCTTGACACCCTAAAATTATAAAGCAAAAACTCCTCAACCCACACAATATTCTAATTTTAAAGTTGTCCCAATGGAGCCGCTAAGTGACCTTCTTAGAGTCTTGTTTTTTTAATTTTCAAAATAGGGTTTTAAAGGGAAGTGAAGGGATTAATCCTTATTCACTCTACCCCTCTTTTACCTAAAATGCACAGGGATGTATATGAGTGCAAGGAAAGGAAAAGACTTGTGAGATGGAACTTTGGAATCCATGTGTATTTTATCTATCCTAAGAATCTATGTCTTGCAAAGATACCTATGGTAACGGTTGTGGGTTGATATGTGGTTCAACTCAACCCCAATTAGTCCAAAGGTGTAATCATATTAAGGGTTGATAGAAAGAGGACATCTAGATGTCCTCTCCACTACATTAAGTGATTTTTCAAAGCAAAACATGTTTTACTTATTCTTGGTCATGTTTACTATTATTTAGCATCGTTGAAATTGCTTTTTAGTTTAAGTTAGTTGCCTTAAGGGTTTCATTGCATGGTACTTTATGTCTATAGGACTAAGTGGAAGCATGTTCAGTATAGTCTAGTTGATTCCTGCATAATACTAGCTTGTACTACTATTTGATGTGTATTTTAAAGCTTGAATCATCTATTCATTGATTATATGTTGACTTATCTGCAACTAGTAGGTTTATGATTATAGTCATGTCCTGATATGAGATAATTTGTAAGTGTTAAGTTTATAGTTTCCATTCTGCAACTAAAAGACTGACTGCATGATCATTCTAATAGATTAATCAAGTAAAAAATTGAGTTTTCCCCTGAGCACTAATGTGGTCCTCACAACTTAGTATAATAAGATTATTTTGCCTGATTTGCTTCAACTTGGGTTGGATATTGATAATGATTACTAGGTGGATAATCTGCCTATTCCAGTTGTACTTATACTGTTTATTTGCGTTGAGTTGAGTAAATCTTCTAATCTTTGAAGTTCTTATGTCTGAACCCTCTCATGTTGCCTAATTAATTACTTAATAAGAGTTTATTTGATCCTGGATAGCCTGCCTATTGAATTGTTAAAGTTTCTTTTACTACTTGCCTATCTATATGTGTTTGATTGAGTTCAAATTATTTTCCACATAATTTAGATAATACAGTATACCTAGGATAGATATTTTTATTCCTCAAGTGTTAGTCTAGTATGTTTTGTGAACTCCTTTCCCCTGAAACAATCATAATGTCTGCTTATTTTGTTATTTTCTAAGTTTGACATGAACTGTCTATCCTCTCCTCTTAACTAACTCTATATGCAAGACATGAATAAGTCTAATAGCTAAGACCAAGTCTACAATATTGTATTCAAATTCTGTCTAAGGTATATAAGTTAAACTAAGTTCACTTGTTGTCTTTCCCATTTCTGTTCTACTTGTGACAGCCTTAGGCTACCTCCATGTGATCACTCATCTTCTAGAGAACCTAAAATACCTAATATGCCAACTCTCTTTATATAATTTCGCTTGTTTGCTACTAGAGGTGCACAAATACATGACTTCTGGCTCTCTATTTATTTTTTTTACCTATATGTTGCCTCAAACTAAGAAGCTATGCATAATACAACCTTTACATGCTATTACATTTTCAATATAAACTAAGTTGCGACCTATTTATCCTCATACCTTATGTTAAGATCATGTTTTCTTTGTGCAAGCATGCTATCTATTTTCGTCTTTATATATTGAGTTCATATGGTTGGTTGTAAGCTAGTATAGTCAATGCTCATGTGGTATTATATGAACCCGTTTCACCTTTTCCAAAGTTATTAGGTGCTAGGTATACCTGCTGCCTGCCAACTATTTCTTATTCTGAGTGCACATTACAAACTTGTTACCTGTTTCCCTTTTCTTTGTATTAAGACTATGAGTCTACATGTTACCCTCCCTTCCTTTTACTTTTCTCTTGTGTTAAATTAGTTACATTATAAATATATTTTCCGCTTCCCCTTTCCCATATATGTTGAACCTGTAGCACAACCATTTATATTCTTCTATAATTAGGTTGTTGTGTCTCTTGTGAAGATGCCATCTATATATTTTCTCTTTTATATTGAGTTAATGTGATATTCCACAAGCTGCTGTCTAGTTGCTCTCCCCATATGTATTGAGTTACTTTTGAAGAATGTTATTGATCTTATTGTTTTTGTTTTACATATGTAGTTTCTGTTTGCTTCTCCTCTATATGTTAAGCTCATGCTGTTTTATGTAAAACTTGCCACTTACTTCAGCCTATTCTGATCCCTGCAAACCTGTTAGATTGGGCCATATGTCCAACTTCTCTTTCTATATCCTTAGACTAACTATAGTATGATCTTCCTATTTATTTGTTGCTTGTGTAGACATAATATAAATCTTAAGTGGATAAGCATGTCAATTAAGGTTAAAAACTGATTTAGACAATTTTTTTCTCTTTTTATGCCATATATGTGTATTGCCTACCTTCTTGTTTGGTACTATGAATTTCTAAGAAAAATAGTCCCATTTTAAGTTCAGTGTCAATTATCTCCTCCTTATTCTTTCCTACCTACATTCCTTTAATAGACTATTTTTAGATTAGTTCCTATATTTCATCAAAATTAATTACTTATACTTGTTTGGGTTTTCGTGATATTACTGTATAATGTGTGTATCATTTATATAATCAAGATCAATTTAAAAATTAGCTATTATATTCATTATTGGGTTCTTTAAATAAATTCCAAGTGGGTCGACAATTGAATTATTTGTTTTAACTTCATTGATGTTGGGACGATTGTAATTTGGCAAGTCAACTGGCCTATAGTCCTTATCTCAAATTTATTGGTTTTGTATTTAATTTTCTTTGGTCTAAGTCTCCTTGAATTTACTTTTGGGCCATCGTTTTTCTCTATTCGCGTTTGGGGCTTGTCTCAATATAAACCTTTATTTGCTTATTAGTTTATCGTATTAGTATTGATTATTGTTACTGCTTACAAATTTTCCTTTACTTTCTTTGCATGTGACCCCATAATCGTTATGGCCCACGCTGGAGGGTTTTGACTCGGTCCAAATGAATCTCTTTTCCTTTCTCTTCTACTTCATTTATTTAGATTTATCTATATTGAATATTCTTCTTATCGAATCTGATTGGGACTTTGGGCAGTAAATCTATGAATTTTCACTAAATAAAATAAACGACTTGCATATTTCTATTATTGTATTTCTTATCGCTTAGACAAATAACTCGGACAATAAATAATAAGTAACCAATGCTCTCTTTAAAAGATCTTTCCTTTTTCTAAAATTTAACTTATAAAAGGAATTTTTAAAATAATATGCGGTACAATTTGATAAGAAATCACCTTTTTCTTCAAATAATCCCCTTGTGTTTTTCCCTTTCAGATATTAATTTCGAGAGTTATTTCAAAAAGTTATCCAAAGAATTATTTTAAGATAGGTCATAAAATACCAATTTTATAAATCCCATAAAGTATAAACCAACTGGGATGTTTTGGAGGTGCCTTAAATTCTCTCTCGGGACATTACCGAATCCTTACCCAAATCTCTTAACTTTATATTTTGTTCACTTTTTCGAAATCTAGGGTTTTAACAATGAAGTTTTCTTAATATCTTTAATAAATTAAGTGGACAATCTGTGTTATTTTTCAAATTATTTAAAAAATTTATAAGTTGAAATAACTTTACACTTAGCCATCATTTTACAAATCAAAACAATTCAATTCCTTAGGCGCACAAAAACAACACTGTCATTCGTACTTTTTGGTCTGATTTTTTACACCCTAAGACAGGGACAACGATGAAAAACATAACTCATTGATTGAAGACCACGAGTCATGGGGTCATTTATAATCCTTATCCCTTTGTTTAGTTCCAAAGTTCAACTTTGAAACTTGGTATTTTCACTCGACATTGGGTTTATGACCCTTTAACGTATTTCCAGTGCTTGTAAATCCATTTAGGAGTGAAATCACCAAGTAATCATCATATATATATCCATCCAATCATTAAGTACAATTATCGAAATTACATAAAAATATGACTTGTCCCATTTAACATGTGAACACATAATGGATCAATTAAACTCCAGCCATATCAAATAATTAGTATGTCGGGAGACTGGTGAGAAAAACAATACTTGAAGTGATATTCATTGGTAATGCCCGTAGCCTCATAGGGTAAAAATACCAAAAAAATAACTTTACACAATTTGGCAGAAATACAAGTCCACAAACAAAATTTAGTACTTGCCCATTATCAAAATTAACAACCCTAGATAATTTAGGCACTAGTTTATCCCAATTTATTTAATGCAAGTCATCCACAGTAACACCAACATGATCACAAGGATTTTAAGCTTCAGGTTTAATGCACAAATAAATTACAATGAAAGAATTGAGACTCAAGTCAAGAAGAAATCTTAAAATTGAAATTGAAATTAAATTTCAACTTACCAAACTTGGAGAATATCATGACATTCAAAGAAAGAAAGTTTCACAAGAAAGTTTCAGGCCCCGAGCTCACCCACTAGGCGGGATGTAATGACCCTGTGGGTTGTTTATGTATATTCACAATTCTTTTACATTTAGAGCACTCTTATAACCTCCCTATGTTATTTGTTACTTGATGGGATCGATGGGTTGGTTTTATGGAAGTTTTATAGTTTAAATTCCTATAATTATTATTACTTCGGGACTTTCTCTTTTTCAATGTCCCGGATCACCTTTTCTTTGGTTCCTTTTAGTCTAGAATTTTGGTTATATAAAGATTTCATATATAGATTATCGAAATCGGAATCCATTTTTTTGAGCTTCAATTATGAAAATTGAGATTGGCTGTGCTGCAAAATATTGTGATCACGGGGGTTAAGAGCTGTAATCACGGAGGGCAAAGTGGCTATCGGTTTTGATCGCATGTCCAGTGCCGTGATCACAGAACAACCTGGAAGCCTATATAAGGGTTTTCTCTTTATTTTATTGACAAAATGTTACATAATTTTTCTTAATTCCTCTTGAAACCAGAGTTCATACTACTATAATTAAAGGTTGATTTAGTGGTTTAAGTTTGTGGAATCATTTCTTGTTGATTATACACTAGTTTCTATCGGATAATTCTTTATTTTCACTATTGCTGTGAAGTTATCTATATTATATAAACTTTCTGGGCTTTTTTCTTCATTCTTTATTTTTAGTTTGAGACTAATTTTGTACCATATGTTCTATGAGTTGTGCTCTACATATTGGTACCAATATTCTAATTTATTGAGCTACAAACATTTATGGACCCGTTTTTAGTTTCGATTCTGTCCTAGCTATTTCTATAGAAATATGGGTTATATTTTACTCATCTTGACATGTGGTCATTTCTTTCCATCTTCATGTAATTTCAAGCCTTGTTCATGATTCTTTAGATATTTATGCATGTTTTTTGAGGTTATCGCCATAATTTAGGTAGTCTATGACTTACTTCTTTTAGATTAGGTATTTAGTGTTGTATGTTCTTGGTAAATTTCCATCATGAGGTTGGGTTACTTGTTTGGTGCCCCGTTACAGTTGTTATCTTGGCCTATGGCCTAATATATTGGCCTCTTTGCTTGTTAGACATACCTAGGGTTACGAGGCTCTACCTATGTGTTTCACACACTCTCTGGAACATAGTTAAGGTTAGAAAGGGGATTTTATTAGTGATTAGCTCTTAGTAGCTATCCCCAGGACTTTGCTGCTGGCTTTAGAACTGATCTAGACTGTTGATTGTTGTGTGTAGCGAGCATGCATTAATGTTTTAAAAGATAATTAGACTTATGGCAGTATGATAATCAAAACGTGGTTTTTCATCTATTATATTTATATGTTCTATGACTGTTCTCATGAGCAGTATGGAGCTATTTTATCACATTAGTTGATCCTATTTTCTAACTATCACTGTGATTTTTGGATTAAGCCTGCATGACAATAATTTGGTATGCCAAGATTTGAATCTTCCTACATGTTTGGACTTGAGTTTTCCACAGGGATATGATATACGGGATAAGCCTAAGTTTTGGCATTTTTTCTTGGTGACTCTGCCATTAGTTAACTTTTTATGAGGATTTTGTATGTCGTATTGGATCCCTCCATGGACCTTCAGACCTAGGTTTCCATGCTGAGCATGTTGTATATCCAGATGAGAGGCTTATTGGAGAAGAAGTAGTATTTGGAGGAATCTTTCGTGGGTCATTTCTGTCGAGGCTGGGCTAGGAAGGGATGTACGAGCACTATTTACTTTTCAGCATTCCTTTGCATTGTATTCTTTGTGCTTTTTTCTACTCTTTAAGCTTATGGAGGGAGTACCGTTGGGTTACTTACATGCTGATATGTTTTGTTTCTAGCTAGGCTTGTTGAAATTATTCTTGTCTTACCGTACTTGTGAGTAGATCATTCCATCACTTGCTTAACATTCTCTTTTTAGTTCTCCTTTGTGGTAGTTATGTTGGAGCTTTAGGTATGTGCCCCATTTTTCATAGCTTGTCTATGAATTAAGTGTACTTGTGTGATATTTCCCTACTATATTATGATAACTTTTTACCTTATTCATGCTTATTTATTCCTGCTCAGCCTATGATCTCTTTGGTAATTACGCTACAATTTTGTATCTTTTTTTATACAAGTCCTAGCACGTGTTAGCTGGGCGAGCAAGATCATGTGAGATAGACCAAAGTTGTTTGGAGATAAGGCGAGTAGTTGGCGTTCTTGTGACTAGTACTCCTTTTGTATTGAGTTGTCCTAGTTTGGTCTAAGATAGATACCTTGTAGTTTTTTCCCCTTTAGGGGTTGTATTTTTATACTATTTTGTGTATAGATTCTCTACAACTATGATACCAAATTTTAGGAAGTTATTTTCTATTGTATGCTTTTGTATGTCTCTTATATTCCTTCTCTTCATCCCTCTTCTATTTAATTTTTGGTACTCGGTATTGGCCTACCGTTAACGCTCTTGGAAAGATTTGGGATTGTTTACAAAAGGGATGTAGATGCCATCACAACTCAATTTTTGAGCCGTGGAAGAGTTGTATTAGAGCTCTAGGTTCATTGATGTCTCTATATGTATGAGCAAGTGTTAGGTAGAGTCTGCGGATCAATACCTAGATGTATCTGAGAAGGTATAAGGCTCTTTTAGGATAAATAACCTTATTTGACTATTTTCGTGTGAGGTATGTACTGGTTTCTTGGAAGTTAACTTTGGTTTCATTCTTTTATAGGTGGTTTGTATGCATTCTACATCTTGAGGTGGTAACTTTCCCTCGCCTCCACAGAGATCTCTAGTTAGGGACCAAGGTAGAGCTAGAGCACATGGGCAAGACTGGGCTAGAGCTGTGCAATCTAATCCCGCACCTATAAATCTACCTCCACCACTGATGCCACCACTTTTTGATGAGGCACTTAGATATATGTAGAAGTGTATGAGTACTATATTTGGTAGAGAACCCATGAATGAGGGTCAGACTTCAGCTCGAAGAGTGGCACATTTTCCCCAGGCCCTTTTGTGCAGCAGATATTAGTGGTAGCGCAGTTCCTCCTCTGTTGCCTATTCTAGAGGTTTTTCCGGTTCACCTTCAGCCTGTAGTTTCTATTATGACTTTTGAGGACCTGAAGATACACAATCACTTTATACATTTGTGGCCTCTAAGATTTTCTGGTAATTCTAGACAGGATCCTTATGAGTTTATAACCGAGTGTGAGGAGAGGTTACATACTTTGGCTTGAGAGATACACATGGAGTATATTTTTTTAAGTATCAGTTAGAGGGGTCAGCTAAGGCATGCCATTGAGTATATATAGAGAGAACATTGACCGGGCCATCGCCTATGACGTAGAGCCAATTTGTAGATGCCTTTATGGCTAATGCATGTTCCCCAGAGTGTTCAAGAAGATCATAGGTCCTAGTTTATTGATCTACAATAGATATTGATGTCAGTTACTAAGTATGTGTCTTGTTTTACTCAACTTTTAAGGTATGTGGCTTGCTATTATGCCAACCTAGGCTGAGCGGATTCACCGCATTGCAGATGGGTTGAGATCACAGTTATAGATAGAGGTTGATTTTTTGGTTGTTAAGGTAATCCATTATTGATAGTAGTTGATCATGCCCATACAATGGAGGTACTGTTTCGCTCCGTCAAAGGGGAAGGGGTGATAAGAGACAGTGCCTCTAGGGCGATTTTAGTCGATCTTAATCTTTTGGGAGATAATATGACAAACGTAGACCTTAGAAGCAGTTGTAGTACCAAAAGTAGTATTAGGGATAGACTAACAGACTGGTTTAGGTCTCCTTACCGTCAGCCAGTAGTGGTCAGAGTAGCCAGCCTGCTAGGGGAATATCTTTAGGTTTTCAGGGTTGTGGTGGCCAAGGTAGTTCAGCAAGTGGTTCTGGTTAGGGGAGATCCCAGGTTGTTTTGAGTATGGATAGCTAGTCTATTTTTCCAGAGATTTTACACGACATCGAGCGATCCAGTCAACATCACAGGCTACAAAGCCTCTTCAGGAAGTATTACCACCGGTTAGAGATAGTCAGATAGTGACTCGAGGTAGTCATGG
This sequence comes from Withania somnifera, assembly GCA_039654485.1. Taxonomy (NCBI): domain Eukaryota; kingdom Viridiplantae; phylum Streptophyta; class Magnoliopsida; order Solanales; family Solanaceae; genus Withania; species Withania somnifera. The sequence continues at coordinate 14,672 of JBDJHY010841108.1, read as the reverse complement.
TACTGGACAGAAAGATAGAAAAGGGGACATAAGAGAAGATCATAAGGACTGTGGGTGTCGTTAGTTTCATGTGCTACCTAATAGAGCCTCAAAAGAGGTTTCTGATGTAGTAGCCATAGGTATGTTATTTGTCTGTCATCAGTCAGTCTTGTTATTTTTTTTTATCATGGTTCTACATATTCCTTTGTTTCCATGTATTTTGCAACCCATTTGGGTTTACAAATGAGACTTTACCTGTGCCCGTGAGTGTGTCTTGTGTTTGAGACTACAGTTGTGGATCAGATTTACCAAACTTCTGATGTTACTATATGGGGGTTGGACAATCCTGTTGATCTTGTATATCCGGAAATGATAGAATTTGATGTGATTCTTGGCATGTATTATTTATCCCTTTATCATATTGTCCTAGATTGTTTTTCTAAGACTTTTACCTTATCTATGCTCGGTATGCCTCCGGTGGTATAGCAGTGTCCTATTGTCCACTCTGCGATGCCAGTAATATCAAGTATGCAAGATAGTAGATTCCAAGCTAGGGGATTGTACAACTTACTTAGCTTATGCTCATGATGTGAGTAGTGATACTCTTTCCCCTTATTCTGTGCCCATTTTTAGAGAGTTTCTTGATGTTTTTCAAGATGGGTTACTTAGCCTCCCACCTGAGTGTGTCGTTAATCTTTCTATATAAGTTGATTCAGGACCATTTAGATTGCACCTTATTGTATGGCTCTAGTAGAGCACCAGGAGCTCAATACTCAGCTCCGAGATTTGATTGCTAGAGGTTTTATCCATCATAGTATTTCCCTATGGAGTGATCTAGCATTATTTGTGAAAAAAAAGATGGAACTATGCTTATGTGTATTGGCTATAAGTAGTTGAATAAGGTTACTATTAAGAATAAATATCCTTTGCCACGGATTGATGATCTCTTTGACCACCTATAGGGTGCCACTATGTTTTCAAAGATTGATTTGAGGTTGGGTTACCACTAGTTGAGGATTTAGGATGGGAACATTCAGAGGACTACTTTTCGAACCCGATATAGGCACTATGAGTTCCTTGTTATGTCTTTTGGGATGATTAATGCCCCAGCTGAATTTATGGTTCTTGTGACCATACTTTTAAAGCTATATCTGTACTCCTTCATTTTTGTGTTCATTAATGACATTCTTGTTTACTCCAAGAGTCGGGAGCAACATAAGAAGTATTTTAAGGATTTTTCTCCAGACTTTGAGGATTGATAAGCTCTATGCGAAGTTCTTAAAGTGTTCTTTCTAGTTAGACTACGTTGCATTTTTAGGGCATGTTGTATCTTCAACTGACATTAGTGTGATCCAGCGAAGGTTTTAGAGATTTGTGACTGGACTCGACCTACTACTCCCTTTGAGGTTTGTAGTTTGTTAGGTTAGCTAGTTATTATAGATGATTCGTACATGGATTTTCTTCCATAGAAACTCCTATGACTAAGTTGAATCGGAAAGATGTTCCTTTTTGGTGGTTTGAGGATTATGAGTCTATTTTTATGAGGCATAGGGAGTTACCCAATTTAGCCCAAATATTGTCACTTCCAGTTGAGGACCAGATGTATATTATTTATTATCATGCCTCTAGTATTGGTTTGGTATATGTACTGATGTAGTAGAGTAAAGTAATTGCATATGCTTTATCTCAGTTGAAGGTTTATAAGAGAAACTACCCCACCAATAATTTGGAGTTGTCCATAATTGTTTTTATGCTCAAGATCTGGAGAAATTATCTCTACAGAGTTCATTATAATATTTTAATTGACCGCTGCAGCCTATAGTACATATTAAGCAAGAGGGAGCTCAATATTAGATAGAGGAGATGGGTTGAGCTTAGGAAGAGTTATGATATCAACATTCTTTAACATTTGGTAAGGCAATGTGGTTGCAGACGCCTTGAGCTGGAAGGTGCTTAGTGAGGGTAGTTTGGCTTCTATATTAGTTTAAGAAAGTCCATTAGCCTTAGACATTTAGTCTTTGGCTAATCGTTTGGTAGATTTTGAAATTCTAGACCTACTCTATTTGATTAGACCTAACAGTGACAGTATGAGTATAGATCTTTGGTTTGTATTCGGGAGTTTGTTCTAAGGGGTGACTACAACGATGCTTCTTTAGAATATAACAATGTATTGTGGATGGGCATCCACATTTATGTTCTTAGGGTTAATGATATGATTCAGACTATTCTATGAGGCTTATTGTACCAAATATTCTATACATCCGGGCATAAAGAAGATGTGAAGAGAGTTGAGACAACACTATTGGTGGTGTTATTTGATAGTTGATGCTACTGAGTGTGTTTCTTGATGCTTGAACTACTAGCGAGTGAAGTTCAAGCACCATAGACTAAGTGGTGTGTTGCAGCGACTCCCTATTCCTGAGTGAAAATGGGAGAGGATCACCATGGATTTCATTTATGTACTTTCTTATAGTTTTGATAACTGCATTTGGGTAATTGTGGATTGACTGACCAAATCTGCTCATATCTTAGTAATTTCGTCATCTTGGGGTGCTGAGAGACTTGTAGTCTTATATATTAAGAAGGTTCTTCTCCTACATGGGGTGTCAGTTTTTATTATTTCTGATTGAAGTACATAGTTTACTTCATGGTTTTATAGGACTGTATAATGTGATATAGGTATAGAATTAGCTTTGAGTATTGCTTTTTCATCCACAAACTAACGGTCAGTCCGAGCAGACCATTCAGGTACTTCATGATATCCATTCAGGTACCAAAAAATTATCTATGGTAGAGTTCTCATATAATAACAGCTACCAATCTAGCAGAAAGATGGCACCATTCTAGGCTTTGGACGATAGGCGTTGCAGATCACTAATTGGTTGGTACAACAGCTTCAAGGTTTTGTAACATACTTCAGCCTTGGTTTGAGATTCTATAGAGAGATTTAGGATTATTTAGGATAGATTTACAGATGACAGAGAGTATATATAAGAGTTATGTTGATCATAGGCTTCAGCCTCTTGAATTTACTGTGGGAGATATGGTATTTTTAAGGGTATCTCCGATGAAGGGCATCATGAGATTTAGTAATAGAAGCAAGATTAGCCCTAGTTTTGTTGGGTCATATGAGATTGCTGAGATAGTTTATGATGTTGCCTAAATATTGGACTTACCTACAGAATTAGCAGCGGTTCTTCCAGTGCACATCTATATGATTTGTCATTATGTACCAGATCCCTCTGATTTACTTCATTCAGAGCTATTTCAGCTGGACGATTGAGTGAGTTATGTCGAGCAACCTAAGGCTATTATTTACATTGATGTGAGATGATTCAGGACAAGAGATATTCCAATGGTAAGAGTTTGTTGGGTTTGTCATCCAGTTGTGGATATGCAAGCCCAGTACCCGTATTTGTTTGAGTCTTCAAGTACTCCTTTCTTTCTTAACTTTCACAGATAAAAGTTTCTTTAGTGGGGACATTGTAATGAACCTCGAGGTCAATTTCGTATTTTCATGATTCTTTTATGTTTAGTGAATTCTTCTAACTAACTCAAGTCATTTATGACTTACTAGGATCAGTAGGTTGGTCTCTTGGCTGCTTTATAGTTTAAACTCCTTTAATTATTGTTACTTTAGGCCTTCCTCATCATAAATGGCCTCAAATTTCCTTTTCGTTAGTTTCATTGAATCTAAAATATCTACTACATAAATATTTCATACATGGATGGTCAAAGTTGAATTCTATTTTTGTTTCGAGACTCAATTATTCGAATTCATGCCAGTTGGGCTGTGAAACATCTAGACGTGTTGGTTATGTTTTTCTAACTTTGTGTAATTTCGAGCGTTGTTCATAATTATTAGGATATTTCAGTGCATTTTTCGATGTTAATGAATCCAGGTAGGCTATGAATTAATTATTTCATATTAGATATTTAATATTGTATATGATTGGTAAATTGCCAGCTTGGGGATGGGTTACTAGTTTTGAGCCCCATTACAGTTGGTATCTTGTCCTAAAACCTAATTTTTTGACCTCTTTTCTTGTTATATATCTCTAGGGGTACGAAGGCCTACCTACGTGTTTCATGCTTTATCTGGAACATAGTTGAGGTTAGGGAGGGGATTATACTAGTGATTTGAGCTTAATTGCTATTCTCTAGACTTAGTTGGTGGCATAAGAGTTGATCTAGACCATTGATTATTTTGTGTTGCGAGCATGTAATTGGGATTTTGGCAGTATGATAATTGGAAAGTGTTTTCTCATGTATTATATCTATATTTTCCACGACTGCACTCATAAGAAGCATGGAGCTATTTTCTCATATCATTTGATCTTACTTTCATACTATTGCTTTAATATATGGATTATGCCTACATTTCAACAATTGGGTTTACCAAGATTTAAATTTTCCTATACGACTAGACTTGTGTTTTCCACTAAGATATGATATACTAGATAATCTCGGGTTTTGGAATTTTTTCTCGGGTGACTATGCCAGTAGTTTTTTTTAAGAGGATTTTGTACGTGGGATAGGATCCCTCCATGGACCTTTCTTCCTAGGTTTCCACGCCAGGCATGTTGCATAGTCAGGGGAGGGGTATATATGAGTAGTAGTAGTATATAGGGGAATCTTTCGTAGGTCCTTCTTGCCAAGGCTAGGATGGGGAGGGAGCTCATAAGCATTATTTACATTTTAACACCCCTTTTTATTGCATTCTTCGTACTTATTTATACTCTTGGGGGGGGGGGAGGGGGAGTCTTGTTGGTTTACTTATATACTGGTATGTTTTGTTTCTAGCTAGTCTTGTTGTGATTACCTTTCCAATCTGACGTTATTTGTGTGTATATCATTCTATTACTTTTTGACATTCTCTTTTTGATTCTCTTTTGTGGTAGTTAGGTTGGAGCTCCAGGTCTATGTCACATTATTCATAGATTTTCTATGACTTAGGTGTACTTGTGTGATATTTCCCTACTTTATTATGATCGCTCTATACCTTGTTCATCCTTACTTATGCCCGGTTATCCTATGATGCATACTGGGTACCTTTGTTTTGGTACTTTTGCTACACTTCTGCTTTTTTATGTAATGCGAGTCCTAGCACGTGTTAGCTCGGAGAGAGAGATAGTGTGAGATAGACTAGAGTTGTTCGGAGAGAAGATAAGTAGTTGGAGTTCTTGATGGCCAGTACTCGTTCTATACAGAGTTGTCCTAGTTTGGTGCAAGATGGCTACTTTGTATTTTTTCCCCGTTGTGGGTTGTATTTTAGTACTATTGTAAGTATAGATGCTCTACTTCCATGATACTAGGTTGTGTAAGTTATTTTCTATTGTATGCTTCAATATTTCTTTCTTATTTCTTCTCTTCATCCCTCTTCTCTTTTCCTTTTGGTACTCACTACTGGCCCACCACTTAACGCTCAGGGCTAGGGTTAGACTTGTCTGCAGGCGGGATGTACACTCCATCACAACTTGATATTTAGGTCTTGACACGGGATTGACATACTTAGGTACTAAGTTTCCCTAGCAACATATGAAGAACCACTGGGATCATGCATTGCTCTACTCACAACAATTAATGGAAGAAATAATAATAATATCCGAAGTGTAATGGGTCATAACTGTCAATAAATAGTCTCAATAAAAGAATAGATAAACTCTATTCTCAAAACCCATATGTCTCAAGCTGAAAGCCTCTACTCACTAAATAATGGACTGCTATTACAAGAGTTTACTAGCTAGTCTCTAATGAATAAAATAACAAATAAATAAAGATAATATCTAAGATATATATAAATATAACTCAATAGATGGGCCCTTAAATCAAGTGAGGACTTACCAATCTTTTAGTCTTCTAAGAGTGCAAATATGTAAACCTTGAACATTCGGAAGGTTGGAAAAATATGCATGGGCACATGCAACAATAGCAGAATCAAAATAAAAAATATGTACTGAGTACGTGAGAAGGTATGAGAACAAGGTATACAACAGTAAATGATAAGTGTTACGCAAATGAATAGTTAAATCCTTTTCAACTCTAACTTAACTAACTAGTTTAACAATTTATATTAATATAGTTTAAAATATTATATCTCAAATAAACTCAACTAAAACAACTTAATTCATCAATTTTTAAACAAAGGTAGAGTCTCAGTTGAAAAAACACTCTACCTCTTTCTTTCTTTCAAAAATATTAAATTTTAGCTTCTCTCTTTAGGAGTTTCTATAACTGAAACACCTCAAAGCATATAGCTATGAAGTCCACACTATACCCTGTGAGTAGGGCAACCCAATCCATGCCACAGGAAAGGGCTTCTATCTCTTTACTAGATCCATCTAAACTACAAGCCACTTTCTAGGCCAAAATAGATACAAATATCATCCCTACACTAGCTACGCAGGTTTGGGTATTGGGACCTTCATTTGCTCACCCTTGGTGATGATACTACTCCCTTAAAAATATTAAGTAACTCTATCCTGAAAGGTCAGCGGCTAAAACATGACTGACTGCCTAGTGGCGACGAGCCCACCAGGAAGCCCCACCTTTCAAAAAAAAAAAAGATAGAACGATGGATGAAATTATCAATTTGTCTTGAGAGACTCTCCACTGCACCTAGTGACTTCTTTAATACATCTAACTCAAATAATTCTTTATAATGCTGAGTGTTTTGACATCCTTTGTGAAGGTGCAACCTAATCAAAATGTTTGTGTTCATCTGTTCCATGACTAGTGGAATTTTTCCTTCATGAAAAAACCACTACTCAAGCAATCTCATCTATCAATTACCACTAATCAAGAAAACTTAGTCAATTATGACACTTCATTATCATTGTTGTACAACGTATCAATACTTTATTCATCCCTTTAATTTGTAATTAGTCAAAAGTAATCAATTTAGACATGGTTCACATTGATACTCAAAATCATGTAAAAAGTTAAGTAATTATGACACCCCAATGTGCAATTAAGTGTTAAGAATAAATGGTGAAAACAATCATCAATTGATACTTCAATGCATCTTTCTTTATTTTTGTTGAATTATGAAAACATGCTAACTCATGAGGACTTCTATAATATAAATAATAATCATGATAATTCCTAATTCTAACTGAAAAACATCAAGTAATCATCACATCAAGAATTTATAGCTTTAGGATTTAACAAGAATCCTATCATGCTTCTACATCTTTACAACCTTATTTAGAAAAGGGGTTTTACGCACTAGGATGAAAGGAGTCTTGTTGAATGACCATACACCTCAATTTAAGAACTTTTATGGAGGAAATTTGGTGAATTTTGTCCTAGAATATGAACCTTTAAAAGAACTCTAGCTTTGTTCTTGAGAGAATTTGAAAAAAGAACCTTGTTTTGATTTTATTTAGTGTAGAATGATTCAGAATAGGAGTTTGGGGTTTAAATACCTTCAAATTTCAGGCCTAAAATGACATAGTATTGATTATCTAATAGGTGGGAAATTTCAACCTTGCAAAAATAGAGAAAAATTACCCAATTTAACACATAATCGCAACCCCAACCGTGGCACGTTTGCTGTCGTGAAAACTAGACAAATGTGACGTGGTTATTGTTGTGAAAACCTTTCTATCATTACATGGTGTCTCCCATGGTTACCCTCAGTAGAATTTCCCTGAACACTTTTCTGAGAACGTGGCACGTTTGCAATCTCGCGAAGCTGCCTACCGTAGTATGTTTGGAGGTTTCTAAACATGCAAAGCATTTGGAATTGAGCCAAAATCATTTAAAATCATCCGAGAATGTAAAAAACACCATTTTGTCCCTCGAAAACACCAACATATGCCAGAATCACAAGAAATCATAGAGATACTACAAGTCTTTAAATAAAGGGGCATAACTTTCTATTCTAAACTCGAAAGTAACACGCAGTTTGTCGAGTTGCAAAGTAGAATTCGAGGGATTCGTAAACATGAAAACAAATAAACCTACATATACAGGAGATATAGAACCATTTAGGCTCACATAAGGGCTGAAAGTTAAAGTTAAGCCACATGAAAATACAAATTAAGCTTTTGATAACTTATCGAGGTGTTACAGTATCTCCCCCTTGGGATCATTCATCCTCGAATGAATGGTTTTTCTTAGAAACATAATCTACAATCTGATAGAGAGGAATGAAAAAACTCAACACCCCAACTTCATATAGACCTCAACTCCACTTTCACATGAAATAATACCATAAGTAACCTCACATCACAAATCATCAAGTAGCACATAAATGTACAAATATGGACTCATGTTACACTACCTCAACTCAACGCATGCATGAATACACTCAATGGACTCATTCAATACTATATACTACATGCTTATGAACTAAAACGGTCACAAGATGAATAGAGACGTTACTATCTCAAAGAGTGGAACTAGAGGGGAATAAATGTGGTTATCTACTCATCATGTAGTAATCTGACTCCCATGTAGCTCCCTTGAATGACTGTTTCCTCTAGAGAACCTTAAAAAATTCTATCTCTTTGTTTCTCAACTTACAAACTTGTCCATCAATAATCTGAATAGGGACCTCTTCATAGGTTAAACAATCACATATATAAATATCCTTGACTGGTACTATCAAAGATGGATCACTCATGCACTTCCTCAATAAGGAAACATGGAAAACTGGGTGAACTACTATTAACTCTGCTAGAAGATCTAACCCATAGGAAACCTTGCCTACCCTCCTCACAAGATGCTAAGATCGAATGTACCTCAGTCTCAACTTACCCTTTTTACCTAATATCATGACTTCATTTATAGGAGACACCTTCAAAAACACCCAATCATCTACATCAAACTCTAACTCTCTCCTTCTCACATCTGCATAGGACTTCTGTCTACTATGGATGTGTTCAGTATTTCTTAAATAATATAAACCTTGTTCGTAGCATCAGGAACAAACTCTATACCTATAATAGCTGCATCACTGACCTCAAACCAACTAATCAAATACCTACACTATCTCCCATACAATATCTCAAAATAGATCCATATGAATATTTGAATGATAATTGTTGTTATATACAAACTCAATCAAAGGCAAGTGTTCAACCCACTTACCATTGAAATTTATTGCATATACCCTCAACACATCCTCCAAGGTTTGAATAATCCTCTCAACTAGACCATCTGTCTTTGAATGAAAAGATGTACTCACTAAACTTGGGTACCAAGACCACATTTGAATGACCTCCAAAACTGAGATGTAAACTATGGACCATGGTTTGATATAATAGATAGAGGTACACCTTGCATACAAAAAATCTCCCTTTAGTAGTTTCTACCATACTACTTTGCTGAATAAGTGGTGTGAACAGGTAGGAAGTGACAACACATAGTCATTTGGTCTTGTCACGACCTAATTTCACGGATCATGATGGCTCCTACTATTCCACCAGTAGGAGAACCAACCCCGTAGTCCGAAGACAAAGCAGAGGACTACTATATACAATGTAGAAAGAGAAAGTATAATAACTAGAAGATAAACAAATGTAGAAGTTTAAAGAATCAAATAAATACCCAAAATCCGATATCAGTGTCAAACGAACCACTAGGTACGGAAACAAGAAATCCAAAATAGATCTAATACAACTGTGTCTCTGAAACACATGGAGATTAAAAGAAATGTCAAATCTAAAGAGAAGTAGGTAAAAGTCAGATGCCAAGCTCACCCCGAATCTGTAAAGTAAAATATAACTACACGAACAGCTGGTTGTGATCACGGTCGTGAACCTATACTCGAATCTGTACATGTGCAAGTGTAGTATAAGTACAAGCTACCGAAGCAACCCATACTGCTTTGAGGGCCCACTAGTCATATAATAATAATAAAAGCAATAAATAACGAAATACCAAAAAATGGGTCACGGAATAAAATAGCACAACAAGGAAAAGCTAGTTACTCAAATTGGAGTCAAATATAAGTAGACATGTAACGGTAGGTAATCACTTCACAGGATCTGGTAATGAAGGAAGGTGTACCCGAAATCCTTGCAACAATATATGTAAATAATAATTCAATAAATCAGGAGTCAAAAGAAGATAGGAGTAGAACATGGACGGTATACTGATAACCTCACATAAAAGAGAATATGACTGAACAAGAATGTAAGGCACAAATCCCATACAACATGAAATAACAATTAACCAACACTAAAGACCAACTAGTGATAAGTATAATAAAGTAATGTAAATAAATATTGTCAAGTCCCCCAGAAAGCAGTGCAGCATACATAGAAACGTGCTCACCCATAGGCCCTCCATAATGAATTAAGGGTACACTGAAGAAAACAAGTTTGGAAAAGTAAATACACAAAATAAAGTAATCAGCCTGCATACGTATCTCCCTCGATACTTGTAGGACCAGTAGGTAGAACCCATGGAAAACTAACCTAGATGTTCCCGGTATATCTCTCCTCCATCCTATACCTCCCCTCCGTGTCAGTCGTAGCCCGGAGGCAAGGTCCATGGAGGTATGTCACTGCATATGATCTCTAACATCATCATAACTTCACATCCTAAATTTTAGAACCTCAAGGGTCTCAATGGTCTGGCATCTCGTGCTGAATATCAATAGTATCTTCAAGCCTTGCTCGACAAGTCAAGGCGTACATCTCCTGTATATCATCATATCACCTAAAGTCCTTAATAAATTGGGTGCCATTATATTTCTATAACCAGTAGTGCTATAAGTGTTAAAAAGTTGTACTCATAGCCGTATGATGACAAACTCAAGTTCCAACGGTTGTACTCACTACCGAACAGAGTCGGTCAAAAGTCCCAACATTTATTAATCAAATGTTATTTCCCGGTGCCAAGAGGTAAAGCCTGAACTAATACTAGATTCCATTACATACATCAGGGGCAATCGAAAAGGCCAGCATTTCTTGGAATACTGACTATAATGCTACCAAACAGGTAAAAATAGTATTACTGGGTGTTCGATACAACGTTGTAAGAATATCTAAATATCATATAATTTAGGTAACAAATGAACATCAACAAAGACTTCATGAAATAATATCATAAATAATGACGATCGTACACTTTGATCAACTCTAACCCATGAATGATTGAGTGGGATAACTTGTTAGATGCGAGAGACATTGCATTAACACATAGGTTTTTGGGTGGCTTTTAAAGCCATCCATGTAATAAAGAAGTTCACGAGAGATTAACAAGGAGGTGAATTGAGCACGCCAAGTAAGGTAATCTTCAACTGAATTATGTTTGCTAGTTACCAAATCAGTGATAATAGGGATAACTAGTGATGCAACAGAGTGGAAGGGAGACATGATTGATGGTTCTATTATTCCAGCATAAGTATGAGTTAAGGTAAGTCAATCTTTCCAATAGAAGAACTGGGCAAAGTACTTGGCTCAAAGAGTGTGGAGAGGAAAAGAAGGAGATAAAGAAGGTAGAGGAAGGATGGAAAAGGATGAAGTATAAGATCCTGATGAAATATAAGATGTTGGTTGAGTTTATGAAATATATACTGGATAAAAAGGGAGTGAAATAGGTGAAGAATAAGAAGAAACCAATGGTTGAGAAGAAATTATCAGTGAAGAACAAAAAAAGAAAAGAAAGACATGGGTATTTTTTTGGATTGCCCTGAACTTCTAATACCATGTATAAAGAAGTGATGAAAGGTTGTTATGAGTCACAGGTACATATCTATTTATATATAATGAATACAAAAGGGATATTTATAATGGGAATATGTAACCTAGTACAACATAAGTTACAAATACAAGTCATAGACTAGTAATTACTACTATTACGTGTATTATGTGTCCTAATAGTTTTAACCCTTAAAATGAGCTTCAAAATATAATTTTTTCATATATTTAAAATTTTATTGACTATCTTGAATCATGATTAACTGAAGTTCAAGATCACTATTAATGTCACTTAAGAAATTAGATATATGTGTAATGACCCTCGAGGTCAATTTCAAGTTTTTTATGAATTTTGACTGTTTTAGTCTTTCCATAGTTTCTTTACACCAAACTAAATTTGATCCCACAAGTGGTTCAGGAATGGAATGAGTTTTGAGTAATATTTTTGGAAATTTTGAGTTTTAAAGCTTTAAAGTGTGAAAAATAAAACTCCAGGGGTCATTTTGGAGTTTGGGACTTTAAAACAAAAATCCATTAGTTCCAGCAACTCCATAATATTGTTTTTTGTCTAGTAGGACCTTCATTTTTTTATTTTATGCCTTTCTTGGTGATTTTAGTTTATTAGATGGGATAAAGTTGAGTTTAAAGAGAAATAAATGACTTGGATCAACATTCAAACTTAGAGTGCTCAGATTAAATATCTGATGGATTTATTGGATTTTAGAGGTGGTTTTTGGACTAGATTGAGGTCTTTATTTTTTTTATAACACTATAAGTTATCTAGAGCTTAACTTCTATTTTCCTATAGCTTAACTTTAATAATGATCCCCAATGTGAGAATAAATGGTTCTGTAACTCCTATAGAAGAATGGGTTTGGTTTTCATAATTTCAATCCCATGAAGTCTACTTTATAATGCAACAAAATGCACATTATTTAGAGTTCAGAGTAGAAAGTTATGACCCTTTCTTTGAAGCCTCTAGTATGTCTATGATTCCCACAATTCCAGTGTATCCTGTTGTTTTTGAGGGATGACATGGTTATTATTTTACATTTCCTGAGGCTTGGTAATGATTGGGTATCAATCCCATATGTTTATACATGCTTTACATATTTATAAACCTACAAAAGTGCTACAATAGGAAGCTTGGCGCAATTGCAAATGTACGACGTTCTCAGAAAAGTATGTAGGGAAATTTGACTAAGGGTAGTAATGGCACCCACCATGTCACGATAGGGTGATTTCCTCTACAACAACTATGACAGGGTTGGGGTCGTGATTACGTATTAACTTAGGAAATTTTCCCTATTTTCCAAGGCTATTTTTTACATTTTCCACCTCTTAAATCATCAGACCTATGTCATTTTGGACCTTAAATTTCTAGGTATTTAAACCCAAAATACCTATTCCAAATCATTCTTACCATAAACTGAAAGTCAGGAAGTTATAGTGTGGTATCAGAGCCCTAGGTTCATCGGTGTCCATGGTTGTAGGAGCAAGAGTCTGGTAAAGTCCTGTAGATCGGTACGTTGACGTCCATATCCTATCTTTAGGAGGATACAAGGCTTTTTCATAGGGTGATGCTTCTTGTTGACTCCTTTATGTGAAGTTTCCGCTAGCTTTTGGATTATTCACTTTGGTTTTATTCTTTTGTAGATGGTTCATACACTTTCTATATCAGAGATATTCAGAAGTGATGATGCTCCCCCGCCTCCTCATCAAACTCCAGTCAGGGTAAGGGGTAGAGCTTTTGGGAAAGGTCGAGTTAGGGTGTAACAGATAGAGCTTATTCCTAAAGAGCTACCTCTACTTGTGATGTCGCCATTGTTTGATGATGCACTTAGAGATATATGGCGAAGCATGTCTGCCATGATGGGTAGAGATGAGGGTTAAGATTCTACACAGGAGCGGTACAGGGTGCCCCAGCTCCCCCAGATCATCTAGTGCTAGAGCCAGATATTTTCCTCATCCTCCACAACTAGCACCTGCAACACCTCCAGCTCCACCAGTATAGGCTTGGTATGGGGTTCCTCTTTTGAATTCTGAGGATCGAAAGATTCATGATTGCATGGGCTTCCAAGATACTTAGGTGATCCCAATTAGGATCCATTTGAGTTATTGCTGAGTGTGAGGAGAGGCTACAAACATTGGGCTTGGGGGACACACATAGGGTTGATTTTATTGGTTATCAGCTAGAGGGTTAGGATAAGATCTGGTGGAGATCACATCGAGATATCAGACCGATAGGGTCACCACCTATGACTTAGAGTGATTTTTTTGAGGCTTTTATGGGGAAGTATGCCCTACAGAGCATTCAAAAGGACCTTTAGACTCATTTTATTGATTCATGATTGGGAGAGATGTCAGTCCCACAGTATGAGGCCAGGTTATCCCAGCTATCGAGATATAGATCCGCTATTATGACTACTGAGGATGAAATGACTCATTATTTTGTAGCTGGGTTAAGAGTAGAACTACAAATGGATGCTGAGGCTATATTAGCTTAGAGTGATCCACTAATGGTAGTGATAGACCATATACTTAATATGGAGCGGAACAATCGCTTATTAAAGAGAGGTAATGATAAGAGGCTAAGCCATCAGGACAAGTTTAGTTTTTCTCAATTCCAAGGGGAGTTTGTATTGTAGAAGTTGACCAAAAAAGCCATAGAAATGGTCTAGTAGACCAGGTCAGGCCTCCTTATCCTTAGTTGAGACTTGTTAGAGTATTCCACTCGTCAAGGGTGCATCTGTAGAGTCTTAAAGCCATGGAAGTTAGAGAGGTACAACTAGTGATTTGGGTCGAGGCAGACACTGCGGTTGTTTTGCGTTTGGGAGCTTGGATCACTTTTTCAAAGATTTCAATAGCGGTGACTTATTACCCAGTAGCTCAGGCTATAAAGCCCTCGCAATTAGTACCACCACCAGTCAGAGGTGGTCACATAACACCTAGAGGAGATCGTGGTAGGGGCTAATGGGACAAAAGAGGGAAGAGTAGGGGAGATCAGCAGAGAGTTGGGCGGGTGGAGTAGAGTCGTCT
>JBDJHY010840890.1:0-15084 GCA_039654485.1 Withania somnifera | reverse complement strand
TGGTGGCATAGTATGAAGAGGTACATAGCGGATTTTGTTACAAGGTTCCCCAACTAACAACTGGTTAAAATTAAACACCAAAAACCCAAAAGTGAGACCCAAGACTTTGAGATTTTATCATGGAAATGGGAAGTTGTAAACATGGAATTTATAGTGGGTTTGCCTCGTACTCACAGAAAGAATGATTCCATTTGGGTGATCATGGACATAATGACCAAATTTAGCCCGCTTTTAGATGTTAGGACTTCATTTATAGCATAGGACTATGCCAGATTATTCATTTAGGAAGCTATTAAATTCTATGCTACTCCTTTGTCCATCATTTCAGACAAAGGTACTAAATTCACCTCTCATTTCTGGGGGTTGTTTCAGAAAGATATGGTCACTTTGGTGCAACTTAGCACAACTTTTCACCCAAGATCGATGGACAGCCATAGCATACCATTCAGACCACGAAAAATATGTTGAGATCATATACTTTGGATTTCAAGGGTAATTGTATAATCATCTAGCTTTAACTATGTTTGCATATAATAACAGTTACCATTTTAGCATCCATATGTCCCTTTATACAGCCTCGTATGGAGAAAGGTATAAATCTACCGTTGGTTGGCTTGAGGTTGGTGGGGTAGCCTTGATAGATCCATGCCTCGTGCATGATGCTATGCAAAAAGTTCAGCTTATCAAGGAAAGGTTGAATAAAATCCAAAGTAGGAAGAAGTCTTTTGCAATTATAAGGAGGAGGGATCTTTAGTTTGTAGATGTTTATTGGGTGTTCCTTAAAAATATTTTCTATTTTAAGGCTTTGAGGAAGGATAAAGCTCTGGTTTGATTTGTTCGACTTTGACTTTAAGGTAAGTTGATATTCAATGACTCTTTATCTAAGTGTATCTTCTTATGTGCTACATGTTTTACTTATTATTCATATTAGTAGTAATGGGGTTTTATGGGGATCCCGTACAAATAAGATAATGAGTGTTTCCATGAATGATGGTCTACTTGTTTGGGCTAAATATAGAACTAGGTTGATGGTAAATGTGGTATGTGGTGATTTATGATTTTGTTGATGGTTTGAGATGGTATCTAGGGTTGGTTTCTTTGTTTGATCACTTTATTGAGTTTTTGAGAGATGTTGACCTTCATAATATGAATATTATGTTGAGATTCTTTTGTGATGCCTTGTTTTATACCTTATATGTTGATTATCATGTGAGACGTGATACTCTATTAGTTGAGATGTCGTGTACGGCCTTATTTTTATACTTATCTATTGTGATTCCCATGTTAGAGCCTTGTACTTCTTCTACATCATATTCTTACATACTATAATATATTGCATTCATTATTTGTTAATAAGATGAACATTATACCATGAATTGGATTTGGATACTATGATACTAGATTAAATATAATATAGATATGATACATATATAGATATTGTTATGCCAAGTATTTTCAACACCACCTAATGTGATGGGCCCTAAGGGTCATGTATATGCTAGGTAGGTGACTGAGGTAATGGATGGTATATAGCTTATCTAGCTCTCGTGGGTCCTGACTGCTTGGATCAAAAGCACATACAAACATATATCATATTGACTGACATTGCAACACATTACTTCATTTCACTCATTGGTTCTTTGTGTTATTGGTGGAATATAGAATAATTCAGTTTCAATTATATGCTTAAGTTTGATGTTATCAGAAACTATGATTTTGATGACTTAATTAAGTTAGTTGATATTATTTGATCTCGATATAGTTTATGGTTGGTATTTCCTGATTGCATCATGTAGTTCTGATGATTGGTTGGAGTGTAGGTGGTTTTCTTCATCTCTTAGGTTTAAGGTCAACAAAGGACACTTGTTGAGTAAACATTATTCTTTATACTCCCTTTTTCCTTGTTTGTACTTTGTGTAGTTACAAAGTTTAGAGTTCCCTGATCTTTCTCTTTTTCTATATTGTAAGGCTCTTCTTAGTTTCCATGAGGTAGCTACTTGATTTCACTAGTCGGGACTTGGATCTGTTTTTGTTTTTTCTTTATATTTACTTTATTTTGGATATTGAGACATTTTGAGAGTTGTATCGTATTTATTCTATACATTGTATTATTATACTTTAGTGGCTTGTACATGGTGAGTCCAAGACTTGGGTTTGGTTGTGCAGTCTGGATTTTTCATTGGAACAACTATCTTCTCGCTTACTTTGTTTATTTTTTTATATTTACCCATTGTAGTTGTTGTTTGGCTTGTGTTTTATGGTAAGCAAGAAGGTGTCATCAAGACTAGTATTCAAGTCATGACACATGTTTTCTGTGGATATATTATTGAATTATCCATAATACATGTTCTTGTTCCATATATAAAGTGTGGCATTTGTTTATGATTAACTATTTGTATCGTTTAAGTTCGAAATGCAACAATCTAAAAGTACATAACTCCGACAATAACTATAATGACCCTTCTAGTCAATTTCATATTTTCACACTCTTCCTGCATTTTAGCTTTTTTTTCAATAGCTTCCCCAGATCATTTATGAATTGTTGGTACCAATAGTTTGAATCCCAACCGCTTGGTTGGATTTTGTAGTTGTTTACCTGTATTAGAGCCTTAACTTGGGAAATCTATAACTTCAGTCAATAATCTCTGAAATTATAGTTGGTATGAAATTCCAATGGTTTTGTTGTCTCTAGAATACAGATTTTGGTATATGAGGACCCTTTTCATGGTTCCTAAAGCTTTTGGGATGGTTTTATCCCGTTAAATGAGATAACATCTAGTTTGGCGTTGAAAATTTGACTTCGTTCATTTTTTATGATTGAAGCAATTAGAAATCTAACAGTTCCATCATCTACAAAATGTCAATTTTAGGTTAGGTAGGCTATTGATTCATTTCTCAAGATATATGATCCCATTTTGGGTGCCCTATTTGAATTCAATCATTTTGGGCTAGAGTAGACTTTAGTTAACATTTTAGAAAAATGAAATCAAATGGTATATTTGTGATTCTATTGAGTCCAAAAATGTCATTTTCAATCTAGTAGCAAATATGATTTATGTTCATTAGGGTCCAAAGCATTCCAAGAACCTATCGAGGTATGTGCACATTGGTTGTGTTTTACTTGTGCATGCTACAATTAGTGTAGCTATTCAGGTATTAGCGCAACCACTCTAGGGGACTGTAATCATGCCATTGGCATTTTCTTTGTTCTTCATGATTGCGACATTTTAAATCTCCTATTCCTCGCGATTCATCTCAGGGGATGCGATCATCTTGCTTGTCGTATAGGTAAAGTGATGAAATTTGCATATATATATGGGCCAATATAAGGCTATTCCTCAAAGTTCTAGATCATTTCTCCTTTTCTCCTTTATATTTCTTGATCCTTGGATCATAT
Source organism: Withania somnifera (assembly GCA_039654485.1). Taxonomy (NCBI): domain Eukaryota; kingdom Viridiplantae; phylum Streptophyta; class Magnoliopsida; order Solanales; family Solanaceae; genus Withania; species Withania somnifera. Next base: position 11,687 of record JBDJHY010840890.1, on the reverse strand, counting down.
TTCCTTTTGATAAATTATGTTTTTGTTTGGGAAAGTCATATTGGATATTAGTAATCCTCTTTTCTTCAATTTTAAGTAAGTTTCCTCTCGTAATTTCTTTAAATTCCATGGAGGTTTTTTCGTTTTTCTCCATTTTATTTTTGTTTGATTCTTTGAAGTGGTATTGTCGTGAATTGTTGTTTGGAAATTTGGCAACTCGAGGTTGCATTGTGATCAATAATCTTTAGTTAATTTTTTAGTTTTCTCATCTCTTAATTCTTGGAATCTTAGATAACTTTTTTCACTTCTTCATCTTCTTTGTGGGCTGATTTGGAGCCCCAATTATTAACTAATTATGATCACATATTAAGAATGAGTTACCGCCCTCTCTTGATACCCAAGAGTGTAGTTTTTTTGGTTTCTAGTTTTTGAGACAATGGGCCTATCTTGACCCAAATGAATTTCTAAAATTATGGGTGTTATTATTTGTCCTTCTACATATAGATTATTATTTATATAGTGGGCTCCTCATTAGAGCATTTTTTGAGCCGTTTAATCTGTGACACAACATTTTGGAGGCGTGCTTTTGACTCTAGATAGGTGACGGCTTACCAAACTTTAGAATGAGCATATATTTGATGTAATTGTGATAATTAGGTATTTCTTCGGTTGGATTTTTTAGGTTGGTACCATTTACTCCTATCCTCTCTTTTCTTCTTGCTCTTTCTCTTTTCAAGTTTGGAAACCATGATAGATATTGGTATTACATTAGTTGTGGTGACTTAGTCGCCTTAGCTCTTGTTTTTGACATTAGTGTAGACTGATTTATGAGGTTTCCTTTGAAGTCTTGGATTAGATGGTTGTTATAGTCATTCGGTGCACTTTCTAAGCTTGTGCAGGGCTAGTTGATCTATTGTAGACGTCCTAGACTTGCATTCATGACTCATGAGCATAAAATGGCTTCTTATTCCACTATTTTCAATTATTTTGGGGCATTAGGGTCATTTTCACTTATTTTGTACTTATAATAACACAAGGATCTTTTTATGAATGATTTTCCTAAAAGAGCATAAAAGTAGTTATCAAAGAATTTTCGAGATAAAAACTAAAAATAGGTTTTCTGCCTTGTAATACACCCAGATTGATATTGGGCACTTGATATTACTATTTTTTATTTTATTCCCGGCATAATTCGGAGTATCAAGTACTAACACTTCACTACTTTTAACCCCAAAAAGAGTCTTCGCAATGGGTACTTGAGATGTTTATTGGGCATATGTGGTCGAGGACCCCCCATAGGTTGTATCAATCAAGGTTTTGACACCAAAAGAGGGTTATACTATAGAGTAGAGGTATACGGTCGATAACACCCATTGTCTCTGCCTTAGTGAGCCTTGAGTCTTGAATGAGGAGCATACGGTATCACTTGGCATCATTCATATCATATTCATGGTTCCACCTTTGTTTTCTTATGACCCATCCTCAAATCATGAGGTCACCTACATCACTCTGTTGGAGAACCACCCAAAAAATATGGAAAGAAAAAGTAATAGATAAATATAATAGATGATACAATAAATAAAGGTAGAACAAGCAGAAATCGAGATAATAAAAGAATTCCCCAAAACTCTGGTAAACTAGTACTTGAGCCACTAAGAAATAGATACCATGTCTGACGTGAAGGTACATAATATGTATTAGAAACCAATAATAGAAATAGATAGCAAGAAAGGTAAAAGAAAAACTCTGGATGACAGGAGCGATCATCTACCTAACCAAAAGAATATCAGCATATTCTAGAGGCAAAGGCGAACATTTGTACTCGAATCTGCACCAGGAAGATACAAAAGTGTAGTATGAGTGCCAAAATCAGGTGGTACTTGATAATGCTCCATTTACACCTCCTACTAAATCATAAGAGATCATAGATCAAATATAGAACCTGACTAGGTTGGGGTCGATTCCACATGGAATATGGTATCGGATGCACGCACAGTATCAGTAGCTAATAGTTAGTATTTCTTTCTAGAGATAAAGTAAAAAAGGGGTTTATGTGTATAAAAGTATTCATTTTTATTGCTTGTGATAATATATTAATTCAAGTGTGTTATTAATCTTGGTTTGTGTTCACCAGAGTTCAATAAACCTTTAGATTATAAGCTTACATAGTTGTGCGATCTTTCCTAAAAATAGAGTTACGTATATGTTTAATGCTATTTATCTAACTGTCTTAATTTAATCCTAGATAAATCTCTTTTACACTGATTTAGGGCTATGAAGGAGTGTGTTGTCCTTATCGTGGTAACTCAAGATGATTACTCTTGCTATAGCAGCAACCATTAGACGAGGGCTAACGACCCTAATTTCTTAGCATAATCTCAACTACAAGTTTTAACCATAGTTTTAGTGCTAGTTAAACCTAGGCATGTTCTAGCATTTACAACCACTAAAAGTCATTTATTACATAAAGATTATATTCATATGTTGGAATAGATGCAACAACCATATGCAAAATACAATCCTAATGCAGTTTAACCCATGGATCCCACAACCCTAGAGTTGGGGGTATATCCCTTCATCCATATCAACATACAATAATAAAATGATAAATCAGTGAATAACATAACAAATAAATAAACTTCCCATTAATTGCAAAATGATAATCAATGGATTTGACACTTGTGTTCTTAAAAGAATATATGTATCAAACCCCTAAATTCATAAATCTTAAGTCTTCAATCAAAAGTTATATTCAGTCCTACACTAATTCTGCTATTTATAGAGTATGCGTGTAAGTGCAATATCAGAACCTTGGACTAGGCAACTGCTCAACTTTGGGCGAGATAACAAATGAATCTCCTAGTGATAGACGATCATCTGGTCTTCCTTCTGTCACTCCTATTACACAGTGAGCTTTCCTTCAGGCGAAAGACTAGAGCGAACCGTCTTCAAACAGATGAAATGTCTATTTGAGACTCTTGGGTGTTGATCTTTATCCAGTGAAGTATTCATTGGACAATGGCTTTAAGAAAATCATTTGTTACCAAAAGAACTGCATACTCTATCATCTGTCTGGGTCTTCTTGTCCAGTAACATTCCTCTTGGGTGATGGATTGAAATGAGCCATCTGGTGAAAGGTGAAACATATCTTAATCATGCAAAACTTTCCCTTTTCTGTAAAATTGCTCCAAAGTTCCTCATATCAACTTAACCCTGCAGGCACCTAGTAAATGCATTAAAACACATTGTTGTTACTCAATAACATGCATTATTTCTTAGGTTTTATGTGTAATATGTGACATAAATATAATAACATCAACTCTCTCAACCCAAAACATTTGCTTGTTCTCTAGCAACAATAAAACTTGTACACATCAAACACTTAAAATACACTTAGTACATAACTTATCTCAGTATAATCACTCATTAGGCATCATGTCGTATTGGTTAACTACATCTGTTCACAAACTGTAACTTTTTCGAGTGAAACACTAAAGAAACTTTTATAAGGAGTATATCCCCGAGACTACAATATTAACTTATTCACAATTGATTAAAGTATTAACTTGGTCTCACAACAAATAAGTCCCACACACAATGAGATTTATGTACATTGGGACTGGGAAAGTATAATCTCATGCTCAGAAAGAAATCTGTTCTATACAAAATAGACATAGGCTAGCCCTTATCAATTATAACTTAGTTTTGGTAGGATGACCTGAATCACATCAGGACTTTATTCTGCTTATAATGTTAGTTTGAGTGCTTGTAGGGCATAATTTTGGAACATAGTGACTAACTCAATTTTTTTCATTACCCTCCTTTTCCTCTTCCTTCATTTTCTTTTACAATATCCTTTTCTTAACACTTGGCCTCAAGCCCTTTTGTTGTACAGCTTGAACTCCTCCCATTTTCCCCTCTTTTTTCTGGGATACTCTTTACACATAGTGTTATGCGTAATCATCTATATGTCTATTTCTTTTAATTTCTTTTCCTTTGTATGAGACATCTTTATGGTAGCCACCTCACTACCAGACTAGGGCCAAGTCAAACTGATTACCACATATTATTTCATGGTTTTTTCTACCCAGCCACCCTAGACTTAGGTTATAATACCTAAATCTAGGTTCTCAATATCCAATAGAGAATCAGGGCCACAACAACAACTTATTATTATTATTCTTTTCCTCAGGGGGTAATTCAATAGTTGGTTTCAAAAAAATATTAACGGGTTCAACTTGGAAACTCAACACTTTGAATGGTGACTTTTTTAAGGCTTTAGGACTTATCAAAGAAGGCCTAGGATCATTTTCATATCATCCTACTTTCTACTTAGTTTAAATATGAACTAGGACACTGAAAAGATTATACAAAATTACTCTCCTACACCTGCTAGTAGACACTCATATCAATATAAACTTAATGGTTCAGGGTATACAAACACAATCAATAACACCCTTACTGTACAGCAGTTTAGAATGAAATACAATCAACACTTTGATAGAAGCCAACAAAATATCTTAATGCTAAAATATGCTTATATATACATGGGTATGAATGTTCAATGAAATATATCAAAATAAATAAATAAATAAAGATACATCAAAAAAAATGAAAAAAAATACATCAAAATAATCCTAACATACCAGTTCTCCTAGATAGCATGTCTAATGGAAAATATTCTGCAATAAAAACCATCAAATTCACAAAATAACATAAGCGTAACCCCCTCCCATACATAAACTGTTCATTGTCCCTAATGCACGACATATAAAGTGCAATAAAACTAAAAGAGAAAGTGTACGACAAAATTATGGAATACGCCACATCCTCTGCCTCGGAACAACCCCAGATAGTTGTCTGGCAGCTATGCTCGCTGCTCTCCTCAGTAGTAGTAGGTACCCTACTGATATGCTCAAACTCTTCCATAATAGTTCTAACAGGCATACCTATAGCTTATGCTCTTCATCTATCCTAACAAGAACAAAAACTTTCCTTAGAAGCCCTTAGCACCTCTTCCAAGTCATCCTCCTCATAGCAGCTTCTCCGCTTCCAGTTTTTCCTCTTTTTCTTCCCAAATTCCTTTTGCTTCCTCACCATTTTGGTCCTCATCATCAGACTCGATGGGATCCTCTAGTGTTGAGTCCATTGGATGGTGGCCCTACTATAATGTTATAATTGACACGTAGCTGCTCCAGCTCAACCTAAAAATTGGCCCATTCAAATAAGATCATAAGTCGTAGAATCTCACTCATCTTATCCTCTATGTTATTGATTCTAGCATGTATCATGTCATACGGCTCCAATGATGCCTTGATATTATATCCATTAGCAGATCAACCTTTACCAACAACACCTCCATCTAAGTCTCATTTCTTCTTACCTTTTATACAAGGCGTGAAAATTTTCCCGGGGTAAAATTGAACAAAGACAACAGGGGAAATTTTGTGAAATGACTATTCCTCACCACCCTATGGTCCCGAGGCACTAGAATCCCTTTGCATGATAGGGAGAAAGCTACATATGTCAGGTAAGTGCCCATATTAACGTCTGACCCCGTTCTAGAAGTGTACACAACCCTATCCATCTTAGAAAGATCTTTCAACCTCTCTACATCATATGTCCTAAGGGCATTAGTTCCCACATCAATTCCCAGTAGGATTGGTACCTTAGCTTGCTGACAAAGCTCACAGATTAGATAAGGATATGAATGAGTCATACCTTTATGCTTGTGCGTATTCATAGTTCTTTGGCTATTAAACATCTAAAGTTTAATTTGTATTCGGAGACCAGGTAAGCCAACAACGTCGTATCTTCATTAGTTAATTTATCAGCTCGTGTTTTGGCTTAATCCTCATCTGAGCCACTGCTTGCTAGAACTTAGCAATAAAACTTAAAGATGCAGTCTGGACCAGAAGGTGTGGGTTGCATAACCATGCTGGCTCTATATATGTCACTACCCATGCAAATCAATCCTATTGGGTCTCTGTTGGTGTAACGATAGACATAATCTAGATGTTCAATTGGAGTGATATAGTCAGGGGTAAATAAAATTTAGTTTATTATTTTCTCTGATATGTCGACATGCACTCTTCAAACCACAACACTGTCCAGGACCCCTAACTCTGATATCTTTTAGCCCTTGGGAGTTACCTGCTATAGTTTGGACTTGTAGTTGGCATAGAAATCATGAACCAATGTTGTATAGTACTGGCCGGTGTTTTCTTCATCCACTCTAACTTGTTGAACTTAAATACCCTCTTAATTTCTTGGTAATCGGGCAAGTGATCCTTTTACTATCTAGACTTCTTCTATCATGCTTCTTCGGTATGGGCTTTTGTATTTGTAATCAACCCTTCAAAAAATATTTTACTAGAAACAGGAATAGACCATTAAGAATCATCTTGAAATTCTAGACTTTTACTCTTTATGACCTGATATATCTCTCCCTGCAAGTGAGAATCAGGAGCTTTGGCTGTTGTGGGGTTAGTGCTCTTTGCACTGTTGCTGCTGCTACTGCTTCCTTCCTCGAAGGAACTCCTAGACTCATCTATCCACTCCTTATCAAATGAGCATATCAAAATCATGAAAGGTATAGATGTTGTAGTGGATATGTGTACCTGGATGAATATCAAACCTTAGTAAATACTTTGGTGAGATATGATAATAGCAACTATAAATAGGGTCAAATGGAAGGAATAAGTGTTTCGTCTTGTACTAGATGGTTTGCCTTGTCTATCATTTATTTTTAGACGGAACAACATATGAGATGTCACAGAGTAGATGAATCATCTAGCATTCCATCTAGTATCCCCAAAATGTAAAAAACTTATACAATTTATTTTAGAATGGGTAAGAGAGTAGGTGTTTCGTCCCTAAAGAGATGAATCGCCTAACTCTCCACCTATTCGTGAGCCATCTGTACGGACTCAAATTCCACCAATTATTATTAATCCTAACCAGTCCAAACATCATTCTAGGTAGGTATACACATCGAATTTATAACTTGTAAAACTGAACTCCATCCCCACACATTAATTTAACCAAGAATCCCTAGGTCATGCTACTCCAGCTAAAATACTCGTGGTGGGTTACTCAAAATTCACCCACCGGCTTTACTTCATGAATAAACTATCAAAAATTATCAAGTAACAGCAATCATAAATGAAATCTTACCAGTGCATCTTTTGAAGAACAAATTTTAAAACCAGCCTTAGGTTGCGAGTGATTGGATTCTTCACAAAGTGGAAGAATAAGGTGCCAAAACAAGGTTTTATAGTGGATAATTTGTAATTGGAAGATAAGGGTTGATAATGTGTTATTAGAGGGGGGTAAACGTGCACTTGAGGGATAATTTTACATTTGAAATGGAATGGGGCACCTAATCGGACGTGAGTTTTTAAACCCTACACATCGGGTCGAGTCAGATCCTTGTGTTAGAAGGACCGACCCAATTGCCTTTAAAATATGTCATAGATAGTTAGTCAAGCGAACCATCTCATGAAAGACGTTTCTCCTGTTCTTTCTTTCTGGTGCCTCCTTTTTATTAGTAGATTCCAAGCCAGACGGATGGGCTAGGCATTTCGTCTGGTATAATAGGGATTGCCTAGTATTTCATCTAAGCTAGATTATGCTTTCTTTAACTTCATCTCCCTACACACTAACACACTTGGAATTTTAGTTCTTAGAAACTAATCCTAAAACAATAAATAAATAACCCATAATTAACTATAAACAAAAAGAACAGAAAATAATGAGGGATAGAAATTTGGTTGCTCCTAATAGAGCTAGATTTAACACCACGGTACGATGGCTATCTACAAGTCCTTAGAATTTATCATTGATAGGAATATGCACAGTATTTTTAGGCAACGTTCCAACCTTTTTCTAGTTTAACAATATGGGTAGCCTCCTCATCTGAAACTCCAGGTGCCTGATCGAGGCCGAGTGAGAGTCAACAATGTTATCAATGTTTGAAACCTTAGTTTTGATCAATTATAGTCTCTCATCAGACGACTCTACTTTGGTCATCACTTTCCCTAATATCTCTTCTATTTTAGAGGTGTTTTCCTCCCTCTCTCATTGCCCTGGAGGCACACACACTCCACTCCAGTTCTTGTTGAACACCTCCTCATTTTTTCCAACCACTCGGCTCTTTATCTCGATAATCTCTTTTCTTGTTGAAATAGTCGTAGTAGTAATTCCAACCTTGGGTTCTTTGTTGGAAATCCCCTAGTTCTGGAGGTATTTCGCCTCCTCTTTAGAATCAGAATCAATTTTTAGGCATGGTACCTTTTCATAGGAGGAAAAATCTTTGATTCTACTATAGCCATTCTTGAGAAATTATTTAGACATCGGGCAAATATGTGTCTTAAGATAAGCCATATCCTGTCTCGCTCTTCCTCTATTCGATATTTCTCCATGGGTATATTATTATTTTTAGCCCCAGTAGATATTTCAGACTCTCTGGTATTCCATCCTCTCATATTTTTTGTTACTGTGTCCAACTCTTGGGATACTGAGCATAAGTGCGTGACGTGTAGGAACCTTTGTTAATTCTATCCACAGCTAATTTTGAAGAAGCATCCAGTGCATGATAAAAGGCCTCCTTCAAGTATTTATCTCCCAACCCATGTGTGGAAAATTGCTTCTTATTAAAACGTAGCCATACTTCATGTGTGGCTTCATTAGGCTTCTACCTGAAGCTTGTTATCACAATTCTCAGTACCAGCATTTTTTTTAGTGGGGGGGGAGAACCTTTTTAGGAAATTCTCTTTCAGCTCCTTCCAAATTGCTATGGAGTCGGGTGTTAGATCATCGAGCCACATAGTAACTTCTCCACTCAGTGATGGTGATTAAATCCCCAATCTGATAGCATTTTGGATCACTCTAGGCAAGTTGTAATACTTGCATATGGCTGTGAAATTCTTCAGGTGTAAGTTTGGGTCCTCACCAACAACTCCTTTGAATAGACATTTCATGGTCAACAATTGAATCAATGTGCTGGTGATGTTGAATTTGCTTCCTAGAGCTAATGGGGTTGAATGATTATTCTAGTAGCCTCAGCCTCGTCAAGGTCTATCTCATCTTCACCACATACACCTTGTAATTCCTAATAGATTGAGGTCTGTGAGGTGCATCTGGATTATTTGCTCCTCTTTGTGCAACTGGCGTTGTTATTCAAGGTCAGGTAGAGTTGCATTCTCTATCCTATTCATTCTTGATATTTCTCGATCGAAAGGAAATAGAGGTACTCCCATTCTCTAAGTACTTGGCATGCACTACCTGAACCCCTAGAACAGTAAAAAACAATAAAAAAACATGAAAACTAGAGATAAACCAACTAATAGTCACTGTACTTAGACTTCAACGATAGCCTTATTCCCTGGCAACACCGCCAAAATTTGATAACGCTCAAATTACATCTCCTAAAGAACCATAAGAGATCGTTGTTCAAATATCAAACACAACTAGCTTGGGGTCGATCCCATTAAGAATATGGTATCATATGTACGCCCAGTAGCAGTAATAAATAGTTAGTGTTTCTTTCTAGGCTATAAACGAAAAGTTAAAAGGGGGTTTATATGTAGAAAAGTATTCATTATTATTTATTGTGATTATAGATTGATTTAAGTGTGTTATTAATGTAGGTTCATGTTCACCATGGTTCAACAAACCTTTGGATTGTAAGCTTATACGGTTGTGCGATATTTCCTGAACGTAGAGTTACGTATAAGTCCAATGCTATTTATCTAAGTGTTTCTCAACCTTTAATCCTATATAAATATCTTTGACATTGGGTTAGGGATGTGAAGGAGTGCATTGTCCTTATCCTGGTAACTCAAGGTGATTAGTCTTGCTACTGCAGCAACCATTAGACGAGGGTCGCCCCGAATTTCTTAGCATAGTCTAAACTACCAGTTTTAACCACAAGGTTAGTACTGGTTAACCCTAAGCATGTTCTAGGATTTTCAACCACTAAAAGTCATTTATTACATAGAGATTATGTTCACACATTGGAATAGATGCAACAACAATATGTGAATTATGATCCTGATGCAGTTTAACCCATGGATCCCACAACCATAGGGTTGGGGTTTTAGCCCTCAATCCATATCAACATACAATAATGAAATGATAAATTAGTGAATAACATACCACAGAAATAAACTTCCATTTAACTATAGAATAATGATCAATGAATTCCACACTTGTGTTCGTGAAAGAATATATATATCATAATCCTGAATTTACAAGTCTTAAGTCTTCAGTCAAAAGTTATATTCAATCCAACACTAATTCTATTATTTATAGAATACTAGTGTAAGTGTAATATCAAAAACTTGGACTGGGCCACCGTTCAGCTTTGGGAAAGACAACAGATGAATCTCCTGGTGACAGACAAACCTTCTAGTCTTCAGTTTGTCACCCTTATTACACAGTGAGCTTTCCTTCAGGCGAAAGTCGTGGGTGAACCAACTTCAAACAGAGGAAACGTTTGTTTAAGCTGCCTGGGTATTGGTATTTATCCAGTGAAGTATTCATTAGATGATGGCTTCAAGAGAATCATCTGTTGTCAGATGAACCGCCTACTCCATCATCTATTTGGGTCTTCTTTTCCAGTAACATTCCTTTTGGGCAATGGGTTGAGACAAGTTGTCTTGTGAAAGACTAAACATCTCTTAATCATGCAAAACTTACTGTTTTTTGTACAATTTCTCCAAACTTCCTCATATCGACTTAACCCTACAAATACTTAGTAAATGCATTAAAACACACTGTTGTTACTCTAGAACATGTAGTATTTCTCAGGTTTAAGTGTAATATGTGACATATAATACCATCACATCAGTGCCCAGTATGCTTGGCCGACCTGTCTTATATAAGAAGTAAAAGCAGTAAGTAGGAAATAATAAAAGGAACAAGTTACAGAGGTCAAGTATGTAGATGTAGACAGGTAAAGGTAGCTATATATAACAGTAAAAGCAACAGGTAGGGAGAGTGGGCCTAGATGGCAACAAAATAGAAAAACTCTGATAAAGAAATGACAACATACCTGAGTCCCTGCAATAAGTAATTCAAATGGTATAACTGACAAAGGTGGTGTGCTAGTAACCTCAATAATCATCAAAGAAAGGAGCATGTTCAACTGAACACCCATACATAACTACCAATTATGGCCATGAGTAAGAGAACAGGAAGTAACAACTACTCAACACAGATAAATAATCAAATACGCAGCTATAAACCCAATGACATCCTATTCTACCAAAAGTTACAAACAAGTAAAGCTCACCTATTTGCATCCCATATTACCATAAGGTATAAACAAGAAATCAAGTGTTGAAAGTAACACCTAAATGAAAGAAAATGATAATAGAGTAGAGGAAATAATAAATATGTATGCTCCTCCTCCAATTTTGACTAGCAGGACCTATAGGAAGATTTCCCATATATTTGATATCATATACCCTCCCCGGTCACGTGCATATTAGTATAGGGGTGGAAGGTCCCATCGAATAAGTCCCTACATACAATATCATAATTATATCTGCATGAACACTAGGATACCCCGGGTCTAAATCAGTTTAATCTCAACAGATTCTTGGGCTTCATCGAGTCTGGAGATAATATGATTGTAACAAATGCTAGTGCTTCACCATTTCTATAGTTGATATGATCTCAATAGATGCTCTAGATTCACCAAG
>JBDJHY010840779.1:0-15084 GCA_039654485.1 Withania somnifera | reverse complement strand
TCCCAGCCTCAAGTTGGCACTTTACCATACTTATACTACAATAATACCCATTCTGAAGAAAGTAGACCATAGCCTACCTGAATTCCCGCGATGTCCTTGAGAACGTGCCCAAATATCCAAAATCACATACAAGGTTCAAAAACGCTGAGGCTATCAAAAACGTAATCCACGTGTCAAGACGAGTAAAACAAGATCCATATTATTATATAAATAGTGGGGTAAAAAATCTAGGCAAAAAATGGGTTCGTAAACCCTAATAGCTCAGAAAAAGAAAATTTTATAGCAACACATGGAGCTCAACTCATACATCATATGGTAAAAAATAGGGCTTAATGGTAGAAATGCAAGATAAAAGCCCAAAAAGTTTATATAATAATGAAAATAAAGAATTACCTAGTAGAAATGATCATAGAACCACCGTAATGAGTTTTACGGATTAACACTTGGGTCAATACCTTCATAGACTCCTAAACTACTCTGAAATAACCAAGAAAACTCTAACCTTTGGATAAAAAATGAGAAATTTCGAGGAAGATGATATTTTTATATCTTTCTCTGACCGATCGATAAATTGATCATTTGGCTGATTTATCAGCCATCGATAAATTGGTCATTTGAATAATTTATCGGTCATTTGGCTGATAAATTGGTTCCAACTTCTCTTTCATGATAGTTTTTTGGAATTTTTTCAAAAAGCACACGGAATGGAAACATAGTCTAATTCTAACACTACATTTATGAAATCTTTATGTAATCGATATTCTGGACTCAACGGAATCCAAAAAAAGGTGATTGGAATCATATAAGATGATTAAGCCCTAAAAATCTATAATTATAAAGGAGTTGAAATAGTAAAACCGCCAAGGAGACAACCTATTGATCCCACCAAGTCAAAAATGATTTGGGGCAGTTACAATAACTCCCTAAATGTTGAGAAATCACAGGAATTACCAAAATATCCTCGAGGGAAATTATAGTATTCACACTAAATAAACTATCGTCCGTGAAAGTTAAGAAGGAAGGAGTACTCGAAATGTAAAAAGAAGTCGAAGGTTAAAGCTCAATATTGTTGTACTCAACAATCTGTAATTTGCGATATATACCATAGAAAGCCTCGAATAGCACCATCTAGTTATTCAACTGATAATTGTTACTGTAGGAAAACCCTGCTAGAGCCAAATGTTGATCCCTACTACCGTAAAAACCAAAAATATAAGACCGAAGTGTATCCTAAAGTACCTAAATACTTAGCTCAGACTACCTGTCCGTCGGTGGCAAAAATCCACACTCAAGTATCACTATACCCATCTCACGCTGCAAAGTCCTGAAGTAACTAGGAACTGGGGTTTCACCTAAGCAAAAGATCATCCAATATGAAGGTAACCAAATCCTTTATACATCCCTTTAAGCTTAAGCATATGGAATATCTGGTACAATAGTCATTGCAAGGAAAGTCTGAAATAAGTCATCAGTTCTGGGACTAGAAGGACCAATACCTATCCATAATATACCGTCAAAAACTAATGAAACCCTACAGGAGAGATTTTAAAATTACGACCTCCTAGGGTATAATTGACTAACAACATCCCAAAATGATTACTTACACCAATTGGCAATCAACAACATCTGGTACCATAATGGCTGCTGACCTTGCCTATAAAGCCAACCTACTCTCGGTCTGGAACTAAAAATGCAGTGACCATTTGAACCCCGATAATTGAAATCAACCTGTTAACCCTGAAATCAATCGAGAATCGGCCCAGAAAGATGTTTGAAACGCAAGGAAATGATAACCCTAAGGTACTCTTTCATGTCACCCACACACTAATAGTAGCCTCAAGTTATGACTGTGTGATCAACTGTCTTCGTCTTAAAACAACTCAGTCGAACAAACCAAGTCATCGCGTTACCCAAAAGCTCAGTACCCAAAACCAGTGATTATCACAAACCTAGGATAGGGATAAAATTCAACTACTCATATTCTTTTAACATGATGTGCCTCTAACTCAGAACCTAAAAGTCTCTTGACTCTTATACAAAGAACACTATCACTTAGCTGAATCACCACCTGGCATAAAACACCATAGAAACCAACCTAGTATCTACTCATGAGGGTCAAATGTGCACGGTCGTATCAACCGACTAACACCGGAAATAAATTATATAATTGGGCGTACGAAATACTCTAGGGTACTAATACCTAAATCCACCACTAAAGGAGCATTGTTTCTTACCATAATAGTCACATGTCTGCAGGCACAAAACCGACTACTAGCAACCACAACTGAGGGAACCCAAGAGATACTAGCCAATCCCCATTTAAACCTAACATGGGAAAAGGGTAAAGATAATGCTTTATCAATCACTCCAGAACAAAAGAAAATGAACATAAAGAGAGAGTCATTTACAATAAGCTTACATATGGGAAAAATCATTATCGGATAACAAGGCATTTGCTCGTAAGAATAAAAAAATTACGGACCCGTAGTAAGCATCCCTAATGTACTATATATCTGATCTGATCGCAGGGAAATCTCATTTGCAAGGGCCTAAGGAACTTTATCAAAAACCTATCGAGATACACTGACTACAACTAAGGTATAACCATAATAGAACAATCCCAAATCTAGTGAGAACTGGGTAGCTACCCATGCCCGACAAAAACACTAAGGCTCACTATCAATAAAAATCCTAGCTTTTCTAATCTCATAACATTTATAGGCTAAACTAGTCGAACAACTCAAAACCCTCACTATGATCCACCACTAAATGTTCCCTCCTCATATATAGGAAACAAAGGACCCCATGAACACTATCCACTACTCAAGGTAAGACAAGGTGAGGGTCATCAAAATCTCGGTTGGGATATAGTAAGTTCCACCTAATAATGGAACTCCTCTTCGGAATCACAAGGCCATAGCATAACAAGGACTTACATACCCTCCCCGCTCCAACTAAAAGGCAAGACTCAGATCTCCCATAAAAATAATAACCCAGGTACCACCGAAAAAACACATCACAAAGGACTACAATATCAAAGACTTAAAGGTAAGGCCTAATCCTAGTCTGTGATACCGCATTAGCAAAGATAAGTTCACTCCAACTACCACAAATAAAGCAAAGAAAGAATAAGTAGGAATCATGCCCAAGTCATCATAAGCTAACTAGGAAGGGAATAAAATAAATGTATGTCATAAATAGAGTTTGAAGGAAACTCACCCGAACACCTTGCCACAACCATAAACCGAAGAACGAGAACCACTGGAAAACTCTGTCGACAAGCCTGATTCACACAACCACAACTGGAGCAGCCCTGACCGAATATCTAATACCTCTACAGCTAAAACACAAACGACTAGAATTACCACCTATTCCAACCAACTGCTGATGCGAGGTTGTAACTGATGCTGACTGAATGACCTACACCGAGGGTACTCTCTAGAATACTGGTATGGCTCTTCATACTAATAACAACCATGGTCTATACCTCGGATGAAACCACTAATTGATCCCCTCGGGCCCCCACAGTATTGACTGGCTGGTTGCTCTAACTGACATCCACTAATGGTGCTAAGGCCTGAACTATTCCACGGGGATGTCCTTGATACCACTGCGGAGGCCTACGCCTATCACGCTTACACTGACCTTTACAGAAAGTTAAGAACAACTAGAAATGCCTTGATGGAGTTGACTAATCCAAATATTCTGGCCTCTGTCAACTTGCTGAAGTAAGAGTCTAAATAGACTAACTGGCCCGACTCAACTGAATTTGCTGCGAGGTCCCTTGTCCATTATACGGTATACTCACGAACTGGATGTCACTGGACACATCCTGAAAACCCAAAGGCAAGGCCAAACAAGATGGATTCAAACTCTTGCTAATTAACCCAAGCTTCTCTGACAACTGGGACCCAGGAAGGGAACAATATATGCCCCATGTCCAAACTCTCCACATAAAAAGAAACCCACGATGTTCCTCCCTTCACTGCCCCTAAATGGTGTACCACACACCTCTACTTGGTTACTGGGTCTATATCTACTAATCCCAATGTCTCATGATAGGCCTTAACCATGGCTTACAACTGTCTAAAAATTTGTCCAAGGGTATGTCCTACTGCTACCAACTATTCTGTCACCAAACTAAGTGGCAAGACGAAGCCTCTAAAGAAACCCAACACTCTACTATACCTGGTAGGATAAAGAACGGTAGTATCCCTGACCTCTTTATAAAACATGGGTGCATAGTCCCAAATAGTCAAAGACCACTAATGAAATCTTACAAACTCATCCCTATAAGATGCCTCCCAGGAAGCGCCCCTTAGTACCTCTATCTGACTCATGGTTTCTTGAAAGGCTGGCATAATAGAAATTACTGTTGGAGCACAAGTGGCTCCCAAACCCTGTATCTGGTGGTATGGTCTACTATAGCTCAACTTCAAGTTTAAAGCTTTGAGAATATGCACGGAAACCCCTCCTTCCCCGGGACCTACCAAGGGCCTCTTCCTAATCATCTGCAATAACTAGATCCAAATAAGGAAATAAAAAATCTAATGACCGCATTACGTGTGTATAGAGGCAAGAAGTGAGAGTCTTTGTTAAGACATGTCTTATAGCCTTTCGAAGATAGGATACAGACATCTACATACCGATCCCCACGACTCTACTAAAAACTTGATCCTACATCCAGGGACATAAGTGAACATAGAGCTCTGATACCACTCTGTCACAACCCAGAAAATAAGTTGTGATGGCATTTATATTTCACCTATAGAAAAGCCTAACTCCGGCCCAGAGCAGGTAGCCATAGGCCAGCTCCTAGAAACCCAAAAGAAAAGAAGAAGGAGATGATGACATGATGAGATGAAATAGAAATAGAATATAAAATACATAATTGATTACGACTCCCCAAAACCTAGTATCGTGGTTGTGGAGCATCTACAAAACACAACCCATAATGGGGAAAAACTACAAAATTGCTATCCAACCTCCAAGTGGAATAGATGTAGAGACAGAAGAAAAATCAGCTAGCATGAACTCCAATTGCTCACCTTATCTCCTAAGCAGCACCAAAATAGTCCGCACGATCATGTCCATCCTGATGACTCATACTAGGACCTGTATCAGGAGAAGATGTAGAAGTGTAGCACAAGTACCAAAAACAAGTACCCAGTAGGCATCATTGGCCGAGCAAGACAATGTAAGAAGAAGAAAGGTAAGGGAGACTAAAAGTAACTAAGGCACCAACACATAATGCATAATAGGAAGGGCAACTACAGCAATGACTAGTGAGTGCAGTGAAGGGTCATCCTTCAGTGTGTATAGTATTGACTAATAGGTATAAAGGAAAGCTAATAACAAGGTATAACACCTAGACTTGGGCCACAAGAAGATGAAGACTAAACGTGACAAGTACCAGGAGCTCCAATGTGACCATCACAAGAAAGGATCGACATGGAAATACATTACCATCAACCTACTAAGCAGAAATAAAAGGGAACAAACAAGGTCTACTATCAAACAAACCCGGTCGGTATCCCATTCTAGCGATAGGTACACTCAAAAAACCAAGTAACCCAATAGGTAATTCCCCTATAAGTCCTAAAGAGTGCAACTCAACGCATATAAATACAATGCAAAGGGTGCAGAAAAAGTAAATAAGTATCTGTACACACCCTTCCCGGTACATGACTCTATCAAAAAAGGACCCACAAATTCTTCCCTATATACTTTCCCAACCTACCCCAGTATTTCGCTCTCCTGTCCATGCAATATAAGTCAAGCATGGTGACCCAGGTCGAAGTGTCAGTGGAGGGATCTAATTCCACATAAAAATCCTCGTAAAAAGTCAATCAGTGTCATACTCATCGGGCCAAAAGGCCAAAACTCAGGCTTAGACCGTATATCATATCTCAGTAGAAACTCAAGCCCAACCATATAGGTATAAATCTAAATCACAGTAAAACCCACTGCAGCCATGTAGGCAATGTCAAGAAATCAAAGCAATAGTGAGAAAACAGCATGAGATAGTGTGCGAAAATAACTCTTTAATGCTCATGAGCGCAGTCGTGGAAAGTATTATAATATATGAGAAATTAGTTTTTGATTATTATTCTATCAAAGTCATGTTACCATTTAAAACATTTAATGCATGGCCGCAACACAAAATCAACATAAAAGCTAAACGGTTCTAAAGCTGCTAACTGAAATCCATAGGATGGTTGCTAAGCCCTATTCACAAGGTACACCCTCTCCTATCCTAACTACGGTCCCAAGCACGAGTAATCATGCTAATAGTGGCACAACTGCCAGAAGGTGCCTGTAAAGGGTCGAACACACACCCATATAAGGAAATATACAGAGCTGTCATAGCTCAATCCAATACAACACACTCCCGGGATTATACCAAGCTAGGGCATGATATTATCACACAGGCTATTAACTACCCTACTAAGCTGTATTTTGCTAGTTACAACATCAGCATACAAGGCAGCTAGCTAACCAGCATAGCCGTACCGACTATCTATAGCCTAAAGGGCCACACCTACCCTAATCACACATATATCTTAGGTAAAATACAGAATAATCAGCCTCCCTAGATCGACTCTAACGCTACCAGCATAATTTAGGGGATATATACTAAGCTCTAATCACTAGTATAATCCCCTCCCAACCTCACTACGGTCCAGAGTCAGTGTATAACAATACACACAAAGGTGTTACTCCTCCCCCAGCCACACTGCGTTCTAAAGCAGCGTAATATGCGGGTAGGGAAATATATTCCAGGGTGAGTAGTTAAGCTACAAGCCATCTAAGTAGGCCAAAGGACGAAATAATAAGCATAGCCTATTTCGGGGCCCGACTAGCAATCCCATCCCCGAGCCGACACTTTACCATACATATACTACACTGATAATCAGTACGAAGAAAGTAGACCCTAGCATACCTGAATTCAGGCAATGTCCTCAAAAAACATGCCCAAATATCATAAATAACGTATGAGGGTCAGAACCACGCGAGGCTAGAAAACATATAACCCATGTGTCATGATGAGTATAAGATCCATATTGCTCTATAAATAGTGGGGTCAAAAATCAAGGCTAAAAATGGGTCTGTTAACCCTAATATCTCGAGAAATGAAAATAATTATACCAATACGTAGAGCTCAACTCATAAATCATATAGTACAAAATATGGCTCAAATTAACAGTAGAAATGCAAGATATAAGCTCAGAAAGTTTATAGAATAACAAAAATAAAGAATTACTCGGTAGAAATGATCGTAGAACCATCATAATGAGTTCTATGGATTAAAACTTGGATCAATACCTTCAAAGACTCTTAAACCGCTCTGAAGTAACCAAGAAAACTCTAACGTTTGGAGAAAAAATGAGAAATTTCAAGGAAGATTATATTTTTATATCTGCCACCGACTGACTGATAAATTAATTGGCTGATTTATCTGCCACCAATAAATCAGTTATTTGGCGGATAAGTCAGTTCCCGCGACCCTTTCCTGATAGTTTTTTGGAATTTTTTTAAAAAGCACACGGAATTGATACGTAGTCCAATTATATTACTCCATATATAAAATGTTTATGTAGTCAATATTTCGGGCTCAACGGAATCCTTGAAAAAGGCAATTAGGAATCATATAATACGTTTAAGACCCAAAAACCTATAATTATAAAAGAATTCAAACTGTAAAACCCCCAGGGAGCCAACCTATCGGTCCGAGCAAGTCATAAATGACTTGGAAAAGTTACAATAACGCCCTAAATACTGAGAAATCATAGGAAAAAATAGGCTTGATGGCCATTACACCCACATAATAGGGACTGAGCTTCTCTTTCTTACCAAAATGTATCACACCTTTCATGGGTGAAACATTCAAATACATCTAGTCATTCAGATCGAATTCCAACTCTCTTCTCATAACATCAGCATAATACTTTTGCCTTCTTTGAGCTATTTTCAACCTTTCTCAAATGAGCTAAACTTTCTGAGTAGCCTTAAACACTAAATATGGACCTATCAAAGTCGTATCACTAACCTCAAACCAGTCAATATGATATCTGCAACTCCTCTCATATAAGGCTTCAAATAGAGTCATTTGAATTTGAATAATAACGATGATTATATGCAAACTCAATCAAAGTCTTGTGGTCATCTCAACTATCCTTGAAATCAAGTGCTCAAGATTTTAGAATATCCTCCAAAGTTTGAATAATTCATTCATCTTGACCATATGTCCGCGGATAAAAAGCAGTGCTAAGGTGAACCTTAGAACCTAATCCTCGCTGAAAAGTTCTCCAGAACCGTGAAGTGAACTGAGTACCCCTATTTAAAATAATGGTCAAAGGAACCCCATTTATAGAGACAATATCCTTAAGATATAATTTTACAATAGCCTTAAGATATAATTTTTATACTCCTCTGCTGTGCGAATTTAGTGTGAACTAGAAAAAAATTGGCCGATTTTGTCATCTTATTTATAATTACCCAAATAGAATAATATTGTTTCTTGGTACTCGTTAATCGATAATGAATTCCACACTAATAACTTCCTATTTGCATGTTGGAGTCTCAAACTTCTGCATCTCACCTTCTGGTTTCTAATGTTCAACTTTCAGTTATTGGCAGTTATGACACTTAGCCACATACTTAACTATGTCCATTTTTTCATTCCATTCCACCATTAAACTTCCCTAAGTCTATATACATTTTGGTAGCACCAGGATGAATAAGGTACCTAAAACTATGAGCCTCAGATAGAATCTTCTCCTTCAAGCCATCAACATCAGGAACACACAAACGACCCTTCTAGTGAAGCACCCACTCCCCCTTGGGAGAAAACATATATTTTGTTCTTACTAACTGCACCTTTCAACTGAAGCAAGACTAGATCATTATCTTGTTTTTCTTTTACCTCAAAAATTAAAGAAGATGTGCAAGCTGGTGCACATTTCTAATGACTCCTTTATTACCTTCCTCAATATGCGTCAAACTTCCCATAGACAGCTTGTTAAGGGCATCATTAACCACATTTGCCTTACTCTGGTGGTAAAGCACACTATGTCATAATCTTTCAACAACTCTAACCATATTCTCCATCGAAGATTCAAGTCCTTCTGATCAAACATATACTAGTGGATTTTATATCGGTGAAGACATCAACTTAGACACCATAAAAGTAGTGTCTCCACAACTTTAGAGAAGAGACTATGATAGCTAACTCAAGATCATGAGTCGGTTAATTCTTCTTATGAACCTTGAGCTACATGGAAGCATAAGTTATAACTTTCCTATTCTGCATAAGAAACAAATAAGACCAACTCTCAAAGCATTACAATATACTATTAATCCCTTAGTGCCATCAGGTATAACCAATATTAGAGCAAAAGTCAACCTATCATTCAGATCTCTGAAACTCTTCCTGCAATTGTATGACCAGTCGAACTTAACCTTCTTCTGGGTAAATCTAGTAATTGGAGCAACTAAGGATTAGAACCTGGGTATAAACCCAATAGTACTAATAACGCTTAATTACACTTGCTAAATCAATCTAAAGTGTACCCGGACATTGTCAAAGTACATTTATCCAACTTATGAGGTCGGGGTCAAATCCATGAGGAATAATATAAAGGCAATCGAGTAAGAGCAGAAACTAAATCACAATTACTACGACTCGAATGGGTATAACACGTAAAGAGGGTAAACATTTAAAAGGGTGTCACAAAAAGGAAAAGATATAAATGCAAATAATGGTTCGAATAATAACTTCATAGACCAAACAAAGACAAGACACAATTAAGGTAGTTAATTCTATCAATGATCCATTATATTAAACTAAATAGTATATTGATTATAGATGAGTTTAAAGATTAGTGTTGGATTATACAACACTACTAGCTTCTCTCCAACACTGACGAACCTTCTTTTGCTAGTTCTCTCTAACCAAGTTAGGGAGCATAAGACACAAACCAATTAGGCTACACTAGGATTCTACTACCTCTATCTCAAATCATTACATGAAAATAACTTCAAGTTATGCTTAATCAAATTTCCCAATCCTAATTCACTCCCTTAAGTTAAATCAAGATAAATGACCAAGTCCTAGGGTTAGTTACTTCCTTTGGAAAGCAATAAAGCACGCAATGATTTAGATATATAAAATCCAAATAATAATTAACAAGTAATTAATTTATATAAAAGCAAGAGACAAAACTAAAACCAACATTCTTGAATAAATATTGAAATATCTCTATCAACAATATTCAAACAAGAAAGAAATTTTACATACTAAAAATATACAAAATAAACTAGGAAAAAAGAAATAGGTATGAATATATCAATGGCTTACATGCAAATCTTCAACCTAACATTGTAGTGTTCATTCCCTCTTTGAAGTGTGAAAACCCCCAAAGATTGCTCTCTAGGCTGCCAAAGATGCTATGAAATAAGGGTTGATGGAGTATATGTGGAAAGGATCAAACCCATGAAATTCCAGAATAGTCCATGAGTGCCGAGAAATTTCTTTATCGCAATCACTAGTGTGTTGCCGCTATCGCGACCTTCAATTTTCATCTACATCACGATTGAGTGAAGGTACCTCATGATTGCGTAGGTATAATTACTGCTTATTCACAATTACGTAAAGGGTCTCTGCAATTGCAAAGGGTATTGGGCTATTTTTTTCCACATTGACAACTGCGATTGCGAGTCAAGGCTCTCCGATCACATAGGGTATTGTTGCTTCCAGGTAAAAGTATATGTTTTGATCTTATTTTGCATCTTGTTTGATCTTATTGCTTCTCTATGTGTGTATTCATATTTTACTTGAAATAACACCAATACAAAGCATAAATGGCCTCTTATCATAATAAAAGAACTCAATTATAACCAAAGAGACCATAGAAATTGGGAATTTCACCACTCATCAATACCACCAACTTAACTTTTTGCTTGTTCTCAAGCAAACAAACCAAACAAACCAAACATACCAAGAGAACATCATCAATTCAAGCTTAATTGGCAGTTGACAATCCAACTCCACATTCTCCATAAAAAAATAAAGTTCATGACTTCGGTTGGTACTAATGATAAGTCACCCAACATATGAGCAATACCTTTCCCATTTCAACAAAATTCTTAAGAATGTAATGGAACACATAAAATGACTAAGTGACAATAAAAGTTTAAAAAAAGTGGCTTAAAGACACTAGTTCACAAAATTTTCTCAATTTTCTTATTTTTTGGAATATATCAACATCACCAATCCTTCCTAATTCATATGAAGGAATTTTTACAACGACAACACATAGAAAGGGGTTGTGCAAAAAGACGAGACAGTCGAAGAAAACTCAAGATTATCTTGTACTGACCTGTGCTCTATCAGACAGGTAAATATAAATCAGACAAACCGCCATGTCGAACATTCACGTAGCAGTAAAACATGTTGGCAAATTTTTAAGAAAGCAGAATAAATTCATCAGAAAAATAATGAACTAGTTAATCCATGTTATCTTCTGTGGGAGTACAAAATATGGTACACCAGGAAACCGCTAATTATATAGTAAAATATTAATCAATATTTGGTCAAGTCAAACTATTCAAGACTTTTATTTATATAAAACAATGATACAAGGGAAAATTACACAACACTCACACTCAACAAAAGAAATTCAAATGTTACAAGTACTATGCCAAAAGCTTTCCCTTATTTCTTTCCATACTAAATCAAAATACTTGGTAGGAGATCCTATAAGGACCTTTTAAACTTGTAATGTAGGGTTCAGGATGGGTAGGATGGACATTTAGTGTGAAAATGACTACGCCCTCCGTGAAAACTACACAATATTTTTTATTTATTTCCCAAACTTCGTTCACTTTTTTCTTTTCACCATTTTTACAATAAACCAAACATTATAGCTTTTCCTCTAGCTTCCCCACTTATTAACATTTTTTTCTTTTCTTTTATCCTTTTTTATATGCTTTACAACTTTTTCTTTTCCTTTTTCTTTTAGGAAGAAATTACAAGACCATCATATACATCCTCCAATTCACTCACACACCCCTCAACTTAGGCTTTTAGCCTACTTTGTAAAATTTAGCAATCAAAGAAGGAAGAAGGGTTTGAGAAAGGAATAACTTCAAGAATGGATCAAGGCTTGTAATGTGGTTGCCAAAGAAAAGGTTTAAAGCTCAAAGGAGGTAACCAGGGATAAAAATATCTTGCAATGGTAGGATTTTTAGCTCAAGTTGTTTCAAGAAAATTAGAAGAAGACCTAAGTTCATTTCTCCAACCAAAATTAATCATGACTAGTGTTAAAAGAATACTAAGGCAAGTTCTAGTTAACAAAAGTAATAAAAGAATTTTTGAACAAACACTTATAATACATGGCATATGAACTATTCTAGATGGATCAATTTCACTTCCTAAACAAAAGCAATATGAGTCATAACAACATTTAAAAATATAACTTCACCAATTAGTGAAACAAGAGTCATAAAAAAATAAAATGTTGTCACTAAACCATTTACTTTTCATGCAACTTGATTTCCACAATTTACAAAATATTTTAGAAGGTTGGCTCATAGTGGAGACTACTCACTAGTACAAAAATAGCCATTCACTTTCTACACTTATACTACAAAAACTAAAAATAATGTGATATTTTTCCTTAAGAAAGTCCTCACTCTATTTATCATCGAGAAAATCTACTTAACACTATGCACTAATAAGAAAGAAAAGTAAAAATTACTATAGAATAAACAAACTAATGATAAACAATGAAAATAAACACTAATCCACAAACCCATGATATAAAGATCAATAAAAACAACATATATAATAGTAAAGATGAGGGCACAATATACACATCAAGAGAAACAACATTAAGCCCGACCAGGGCATAATATAAGTATCTAAGAACCATAATTATTCATACCCCTCCCCCAACATAAAATATCACAGTGCCTCATTGTGTAAGCTCAAAACAAGTCTAACATAGGAAGCATAAAAAGGGGTAAAAGTTCTCTGAACATCATCACTCAAAAGAAGGGATGTTAAGGGCATCCAAGAGAGTTTCCTCTTCCTTAGAATAATCATTATTATCAGACACACACATTTTGCACAGGAAATCCATCATCTTGTTCAAGAACTTACTCCTTTTCGATCATGCTCCCTTAGTGCCTTTTGTCTACGCTCCACCTTACCTATTTGGGTACTGAGTTGCTGCTTCTCTACTTTGATTGCTCTCTACTCCTATACCACATCTGCTAAGGTCGATGGTCTCTTAATACCTCCTGACGTGGAGGAACTCTCCCCAGGGCATCTAGGTAGGCCAGCTACAAGCTAGCGAATATGTGCCTCAATGCCTTGTACCTAGGTCAATATATGTTTGAGTGTTGGGGCTCCTCCACGAAATTTTACAATGGTTTTTGAAGTAATAAATACTCTTAACTAACCAAAACATGGGGAATCTACATCAATCTTCCTTTTTAAGCACATTTCCCACCCCCTTTGTCTTTAACGGGTGTAATAACTATTCAAGACCTTTTTCTTGATCACCCTCTCTCCTCTCAACATTGGCACTATAGCATAAGTATGTAATGAGGGAATGATAAAATAGGCTTTTGGATCTCTCAACCACCACCTCTTGGATGGTAGACACAATGATCTTCCTGACAACAACGGGAATTCCCTCCATGAGAGAACAAATGATCTTGCCCCTATCTAGGGTCACCTCAAAATCGATCTTTGACTGTATGATTCATGCACAAATAATGGACTACTATGTATTAATATCAGATGTGAACTAGGAAGACTCAATAGTGTTTTTCAACTCTCAACCTAGGCACAACCCCACCGTGTAAGTGTTGAACAAACCATGTTTCTCTCTCTCTCTCTTGGTCGCTTTCTTATATATTTCATTATCAGCATTAGGAAGGTTGTAATATGCATTAGTCACATGTGAATTAAATTGGACTCGCTTTCCTCGAACCATGACAACCTTCTTATTAGAAAAGTCTGTCGCGAAGGTATTAGCATAGAATTCATGAACCAATGTAAAGTTTGCAGTGATAGGCTAATCCACAAAATAGATCCACCTTGTTGTCACCTCTCATTGAAACCGGTCATTTTGTTTCCAAGATTTTCCATCAAAAACCTCTTTCTATTGTGATGTTCTTTGAGCCAATTGGGCATGCAATTGTGAATATTTGAGGGACACAAAGGTATACCGATCATAATAATCATCATCAGATGCCATACCGAACTCGACTTTCATATTTTCAAGACTTTTTCAGCCATTTTCAACACCAATTACCTATAAAAAAGATTGATTGATAAATCCTTTTATGGGTACTTAGTAAAATATATAAGCATCATCTTAAGACAAATAAATGAGGGAAAAATTAAAGGTGTGATCCGTGCAGAGCTACTATTTTGTGGTTGAAATAGACATCATCACGCTCAAAGGATGGGGCATCGTGATTGCAGAGATGAGAAAAATAAATCATCATGATTGCGTAAGGAGAAATTGCAATGGAAGAGTTAGAAATTATTATACTACGTAATCGCAGGATGGGGCATTGCAATCGTATGGGTGTCTCTTACACTCAGATCAGTTCCATTCGGGCATTTCTTTGAACACTTGGTGGGTTCCATTTTTCTCCCCTTTTACAGTAGCATTTGTTTAATTAAGACCACAAGAAACTCGCCCACACTAGCACTCATACTCAAACAAATCTCACCCAACACTTTTTAAACAACACACACATAAAAATCAGGTAAAAAGTATGATCAAATACTAGCCCTATTTACAGCGATTTCCCACTAATTTGAGAGCCTAATGAAGCAAAATAAACATAGTTCAGTGTCAAAATCATACCTTGATGAAGTTGAGATGGCTAGTGCAAGAGAACTTCATAATTTGATTATTAGAAGATTTTTGGGAATTTTTTAGAATTTGGGAAAATGAGTTATGTTTTTTTTTCAAAGTGAAATAGTTATACAATTAGACAACCTATGTTGCAATCACGGAGTGGGTGAACACTATCGCGATGTACTGAATTATTGATCAT
>JBDJHY010840450.1:0-15086 GCA_039654485.1 Withania somnifera | reverse complement strand
CCTAAATAATGTTTCATTCTGGATAAGGATAGATAATGAGAAAAAGAAGTAGGTGCATCTACTAGCACAGCACCGGCTGAGTTGGAGCATATCAGAAGGGCACCTACTACTACTAAGGAGACAAGGAGAGCAGCAAGCATAGCTGCCAAATATCCATCTGGGTTGTTACCGAGGCAAAGGATATGACATAGGCTATAATTTTTTGGTACACTTTCTCTTTCCGTTTTATTACACTTTATCTATTGTGCATTGGGGAAAATACACCGTTTCTGTGTGGGAGGGGGTGTACCTTGTATTTTTTTTTTTGTTGCATCTGAAGGTTTTTGTTACCATAATCTTTTCCTTCGGGCATGCTATCGAGGAGAACTGACATGTTAGGTTTATTTTGATGTACTCCATTAAACATTGATACCCATGCATATAGGTAAATTTCAGCATTAAGAAATTTTATTGGCTTCGATCAAGTGTTGACTTTATTTTATTCTAAACTGTTGTACAGTAAGGGTGTTAATAATTATGTTAGTATTTCCCTGAGTCATTTTATTAACAAGTTTGAATTGAAATGAGTATATACTTGTAAGTGTGGGAGAGTACATTTGTATGATGTTTTGTGTATACAATATCTAGAACTTGCCCGGTTAAAATTGTAGCTAAGTAGAAAGTAGGCTGATATAAAAATGATCCGAGGCCTTCTTTGATAAGTCACTTAAGCCTTAAAAGAGAGACCAATTAATTATTGAGTTTCCAAATCAAACACTTTTATATCTTACTAAAACTAACTATTGAATTACCCCCAAAAAGGAAAGAATGAAAATAAGAGGTCATTGTTGTGGATCTGATTCCTATTGGATATGGTGAACCTAGATTTAGGCATTGTAACCTAAGTCTAGCATGGCTGGGTAGAAAACACCACAAAACTATACGTGGTAATCAGTCTATCTTGTCCCTGATTTGGTAGTGAGTAACTCGTCTTCAACCTATGTTTAACTTTAGGTTGAGGGTAGCTACCATGAAGCTATCTCTTACAAAAGAAAAGTAATCAAAATAAAAGTAATGAAAAGAAAAGAAAAAGAGTGAAAAAAGGGAGGAGTTTAAGCTATGTAATAAAAGGACTCGAGGTCAAGTGTTATGTAAAAAAAGATTGTAAAAGAAAAATGATGGAGGAGGAATGTGCACGAGAATCTCACTAGTTCCCACTAGAAGTAGTAGAGCCGAATGAAGTGAGAGGAAACTCAATTACCATAAAATACACGTAAAGAGTCAAGAAGTAAGAGTCTTTTCTAAGGAGTTCCCTGTAGCCTATAGATGATTGGATATGGATGTATATGTACTAATCTGGAGAATTCTACCCAACACTTTCTCTTATGGTCAGAGACACCGGTGAACATAGAGCTTTCATACCACTCTATCATAACCCAAAAACCAGACCATGATGGTATCTACATCCTATACGTAGACAAGCCTATCTCGGGACCCAAGAAAAAAGCAATGGGCCAGTTCTAAGAACCAAATGGAAAAGAGAAGGGAGATGAAAATAAGAAATAAAAGACGAACAAAAGCATACACAATAAAAACAACTCCCTAGAAACTGGTATCATGGCTGTAGAGAACCAATATAAAAAAAGTACAAAATAAAATCCAAAATGGGCAAAAAGTATGAAATAGTTAGCTATACACTAACTAGAACAGTTGTAAGACAGAAGGAGTGCTGACCAACATGAATACTGATTGCTCGCTGAGTTTCCTGAAACAACACCAAGATAGCTCATATGTTCACATCCGTACTAATGACTCTCTGTAGGACATGCATCACAAAAAGATGTAGAAGTGTAGCATGAGTATGAAAAACAATCGGTACCTAGTAGACATTATGGGTCGACCAAGAAAAAGTAAGCATAATCAAAGTAAAGAGTAATTAAAACAAATAGAGTACTACTATGTAACATACAACAAAAAGGGTTAACTGCAATAATAACTGGTAAGTGCGGAGGCATCAACTATCAATGAGTGCAACATCAACTAACCAGTACGAAGGAAAGCCACTATCAGGGTATAATTCAAAAAGCCTAGGCTATAAGAAAATATCACTAAATGCGTTACCATCACAAGGAAACACCAATAAGAGAATACAAAACCAATAACAAGATAAGCTAATAATAAACAAAAAACAACAATGTCTATTAGCAAACAAACCTGGTCGGCATCCCTTACTACTAGTAGGGAAAATTAGGTAATAAGTAACCCAAAAGGTACTACTCGTGTAAGTCCTGAAGAATATAAATCAACGGATATGGAAGCAATGCAAAGGGGTGCTAAAAAAGTAAATAATGGTTGTACGCACCCTCCCCTATTCATAATCTAGTAGTGGAGGTCAATAATTCCAATACGCTCCCTCCCCAATTCATAATCTTACAGGGGAGGTCAATAATGTTCATAAGCTCCCTCCCAAGTTTATAATCTCACAGTGGAGGTCAATAGTACCAAATAGGTGGATTAGAATCGCAGTGTAATCCAACTATTTCCATGTAGGCAATGCCTATAAGTTGGAGTACCAGTTAGAAAATAGACCTTGTAGTGTGATAGAATAGATCCATATTGCTATCAGAGTTGCGGATACATATAATGTATAAGAAATTAATTTCTGGTTATTACTTTTCCGAAATCCTAGTATCTATTAGACTAGTAATGCACGAGGCCAACATAAAATACATTAATAGGCTAAAATAGTCTAAGGATTCTATCTGGAAACCATAAAATGGCTGCAAAGCCATAGCCATAAGGTACATCCTCTCACGTAAATACGGTCCAAAGCCATGAGTAATTGCACCAATGATGCCACAAATTCCCAAAGGGCATGGGTTAATAGCCAAGTACATATCCATACAGGGGAAACATGGAGCTTCCATAGTGCGGGCCAATGCAATCCACTCCTAGGTCACATTGGTCTAAGGAAAAATATCATAATGTAGGGATACTGCCTATCCAGCAAAGCCGTATTCAGCTGGGTATAATATCATCACATAGGGATTCTAAATATCCATCATAGCTATAGCCATCTATCTATAGACAAGTGACCACATACATTCTAATCATATGCAACACCTCAGGTAGAACACAAAATAACCAGCCTACCTAGATTAGCTCTAAAGCCAATAACCTAAATCAGGGGATAGCTACTAAGATATATCCATAAGTATAATCCCCTCCCAACCAGTCCACATTCCAGAGTCAATGTATAAATAATACACAATAAAGATTATACTCTTTCCCCAACCATACTATGTTCTAGAGTCAACACATAACACGCAGACATGCAAAGTAGCCCTAGGGTAAGTAACTAAGCTATAATCTAGGTACATAGGCCATAGGAATAAACATGATGTATCTTTAACTAATAGTCCCAGTCCCGAGATGGAACATTATCATACATATACTATACTAATACCCAGTCTGAAAAAAGTAAATCATAGCTTACTTGGTACTGGTGAAAACCTTGAAAGTTGCACTAAAATAAGTCGATAATCATGAATGATCTCTGAATCGTATGAATTTAGAAAAACATAATCCATGAGTAAAGAGGTATAAACAAGACCCTTATTGCTATATAAATAGTGAGGTCGAAAACCAAACTAAAGAGGGTCCATAAACCCTAATGGCTTAGAAAAATGAATATTTGTACCAATACGTAGAGCACTACTCATACATCAATCTAACTTCATAGAGTGAAGAAACATGCTCGAAAAATTTATATAATAAATAAAACTTTATTACAATAGTGATAATAAGAATTAGCTGATAGAAAAGAGCGTAGAACCACCAGGATATGATTCCAAGGAATAGAAAAACAAACAAACTCTTAAATATACTAATTTAAGCTTAACATGTAAGAGATTTTAGTGAAAAGTTTTGAGAAAAATAAAGAAAATCTATTGGAACTAGCCTTAAATAGACCCAATCTTGTTGCACTGTGATCGCACCCTCCTAGAATGATCACACTGAGGGAGGTTATTGGGGCACAACGCGATCATGTAACCTTAGTGAGATCATGCTAAATGGAAAAAAAACTGGACTTGGCCCGATCGAGCTGAGTATTGGTGTTGGAATTCCAAAAATAATCCTAAATAGGTATGAAATGGAAATAGAGTCCAATTTTAACAATATATATGCAAACTATTTATTTAATTGATATTTTGGACTCAATAGAATCAATGAAAAAAAATTCAAGGTCGTATAAGCTGAGTAAGGATTGAAGAAGCTATAAATATTAAAAAATTTAAACTGTAAAACTTTTAGGGAACCAACCTATCAATCCTAAGAAGTAAAATGACTTGAAGCAGATATATGAATGCTATAAACATAGAAAAGTCACACTAATCCCGTAAATATCCCCAAGGTACTATATCTACCACTAAAGAAACTTTCCTTCATGAAAGTTATGATGAAAGGAGTATCCGATGTTTGAAATTAGGGATAACACAGAGTTGCCAAATGAGTTATGCAGATTGTAGACTTCAGCCTCTGGAGTTTAGCATTAGAGATATGGTATTCTTGCGAGTTTCTCTGATGAAGGGAGTTATGATATTTTTTAGGAGGGGAAAGCTTAGCCTTGGTTAATCAGGACATATAGGATGACAGAACTGATCAGTGAGGTTGCCTACAGATTAGACCTACTTGTAGAATTGGAAGATGTTCATCCGGTATTTCACATTTCTATGTTTTTTTATTATCTTTTAGATCCCTACCAGGTACTTCATCCCGAGTCAGTTCAAATGGTCTACCGATTGACATATGTTGAGTAGTTTGAGACCATTATTGATAGATAGGTGAGGAGGCTTAGGTATAGAGATATTCTAGTTATGAGAGTTTATTGGACTAGCCACCCATTCGAGGAGGACACCTGGGAGATGACAAGGGTCATTTTAGCCCAGCACCTTATTTATTTGGCTATCATAGTACTCCCTTCTTCCTTAACTTTGAAAAATAAAAGTTCCTTTAGTAAGGGATGTTGTAATAACCCTCGGGGTGTAATTCATGATTATTCCATGATTAGCGTGTCCTTCCAACTTCCCTACATCATTTGTGGCTTACTGGGAGTGGTAGGTTGGCTCCTGGAAGTTCTATGGCCTAGTTCTTTCACAATAATAGCTTTTTCGATCCTTAATAAGATTATACAACATCATACTTTTATTTTAAAGTTTCATTGAGTCTGGAATATCAAATACATAAATATATCATAAATGGACTGTAGAAATTGGACTCCATTTCCGTTCTATACCTGTTTTGATCATTTTGGGAATTCAAGTACCAGAGCTCTGCGCTATCTCACTTGAGAGATTCAGTCAAGACAATTTTAGTTTCCCTCTTTTTTGTGCGATCACTAAGTCAACATGGATGCGTATTGCCTGAGAATCACCCTCAGTGCAATTGTGCTAGGAGGGTGCGATATAGGCACCAAATGGTAGGCGATATATCCCCTTTTTCTATTTTGCTGAATTTTCATCAGTTTTCTCCTAATGTGATAATCTTAAGCTTAAATTAGTAGTATTAAGGGTTTTTTGATATGTGGAATTATGATCTGGTGATTATACTCTCATTTTTACTGGGTTATTCTTCATTTTCTCTATAGTAATAAAGTTTCCTATATTACATAAACTTTTTGGGCTTTTTACTTCATTTTCTACTGTTAGTTTGATTCCTATTTAGTACCATTAGAGCATGTCCTGTGCTCTATATGGTGGTATAAATATTTTATTTTTTGAGATATGTGGGTTTACGGACCAAATTTTAGCTAGATTTTGACCCTGCTATTTATATAGCAATATGGGTCTTGTTTGACTCATCTTAAAACATTTGTTATGTTTTTTCTAGCGTAACATGAACTCGATCTTAATACGTGATTCTTTGGATATTTAGGCATTCTTCTTGAGGGTAACTGGAATTCAGGAAGGATACAATATACTTTCTTCAGACTAGGTATTAATGTAGTATATTTATGGTAAAGTTCTAGCTCGAGGATGGGGGACTAGTCGGAGCCCCATTATGTTTATTCTTTTGATCTATGGCCTACTTAGATGGATAGTCACTTGGTTTCTTATCCTAGGGAAATATTCTTCTACCTGGGTTTTCAATACTGATAATGGAATATAGAATGGTTGGGGAGGAGTGTAACCTTTCGAGTATATTGTTTCTACACTGACAAAGAAATATAGTGAGGTTAGGGAGGGGATTATACTTTTGGTTAGAGATTCATAGCTATCCCATGATTTAGGCTGGTGGCTTTAGAGCCGATCTAGGTAGGCTAATTATTCTACATTCTACTTGAGCTGTTTCATATCATTAGAACATGTGTGGTTATTTAGATATAGATCGAGGGGTACGACTTTGCTAGAGTTAGTAACATGTGTGGTGATATTGTATCCATTCAGATATGAACTTTTCGGATAGTTAGAAGCCCTGTGTGATGAACTTGTACGCTAGCCCAGTGCGAGCTTGGTAGTGAGTTGTATTAGACTAAGCTATGATATCTCTACATTTTCCCTATATAGGTATTTACTTATCCCTTAATGGCCACCCTCTAGGAAGTTGTTGTATCCTTGATGTGACTACTCATGGATCGGGACCATAGTTGGGCTAGGAGAGGAGGTACCTTGTGACAAGTGCTTTGTAGCCATTTAATGGATTCCAGTTAGTCGTCTTAGACCAGTTTAGTATATCAATTGATTAGGTGTCACGAGCATGCATTACTAGTCAAAAAGATAGCTAATTTTTCATAGAGTAATCACCAGAAATTGATTTCTTATACATTATATGTAACCACAATGGCAGTAGCAGCATGGAGTTATTCTCTGGCACTTTCTGATCTATTTTCTCACTGGCACTCTGATTTATGGGTACTACCTTCATGGTAGAAGTTGGATTTCACTACACTTCTGAACCGTTTATTTGAATGGACTTGATCTTTGCTGAAAGATTATTAATCGGGGAGGAAGCGTACAGGCACTATTGACCTCTGCTATGATATTTTGAACTGTAGAGGGACTGTTCGAGCACTATTGACTCTGTTGTGATATTATGAACCAATGAGGAAGCGTACGAGCACTATTGACCTCAACTTTGATATTATAAACTACGGAGGGTGAGACATGCACTCTTTACTTTCCATCACCCCTTTGCATTGCATCTCTCTACCTTGATTTGTACTCTTCAGGACTTAGGGGGGACTACTTGTCATGTTATTTGGTTTCCTAGCTATACCTACTGGTAGAATTTGTTGATCCTTTCTGTCTTTTGTACGTACCTTTTGTACACTTGTTGTATTTTCTATTAGCTTATCTTGTTATTAGCTTTGTATTCTCTTATTGGTCCTTCCTTTTGATTTATGTTGGAGCTCCAGGTACGTGTCACATTTTTTCATGATTTTCTTGTGGCCCAGGCTGTGTGTGTTATACCATAATAGTGGATTTCCTTCATACTGATTAGCTAGTTATGTCACGACCCAAAAATCATACCATGATGGCTTCTACAACCTACTTATAGGCAAGACTAACCCCGACTCAGAGCATAAAGTGAAGGGCTAGTACTAAGAACTAAAAGAAAAGGAGAAGGTAGATGAAGAGAAGAATCAGAAACATAATATGTAAATACATAACCGAGAGTTGGCATTATTGCTCTATAGAATGATATAGCGAACAAGTGCAAAGATACAACCTACAAAGGGGACAACCTACAAAATAGTTATCTAGGATCCAACTAGGACAACTCTAGTAACAGAAGGAAAATAGGTGAGAAAATATGACAACTGCTTACCGAAATATTTTAGGACCATACCAGCTATCTTGCACGATCACGTCCTCTCTGCTGACTCATATTATGATATGCACCCTAAAAAGAAGTAGAAGTGTAGCATGAGTAACAAAAAGAATGGGTACCAATAGGCATCATAGATCAACAGGGAAAAAGTAAGCATAAGTAAGGTAAAGAGCGATAAAAAACATAAGGGGTACTAGCATGTAATGTACAATGAACAAGGGATAACGACAGTAATAACTGGTAAGTGCAGTGAGGGATCAACTATAAGTGCAAGTAACATTAGCAAACTAGTATGAAGG
Source organism: Withania somnifera (assembly GCA_039654485.1). NCBI lineage: Eukaryota > Viridiplantae > Streptophyta > Magnoliopsida > Solanales > Solanaceae > Withania > Withania somnifera. The sequence goes on along the minus strand of JBDJHY010840450.1, from coordinate 6,978 downwards.
AAGTCCACTACACTATCAAGGTCTACTCACAAAGCCTAGACCACAAGAAAATCATAACTAAATGCGACGCATATCTGGAGCTCTAACATAACCAAAACAAGGAAGGACTAATAAGAGAATACAAAACCAATAACAAGCTAAGATAATAAAAAATACTACAAGAGCATGAATGGTACCTATAAGAGACAGATAGGAGCAAAAATGTATAACGGTAGGTTCAACTAGGCAACCAAATAGCCCAACAGGTACTCCCCTTGTAAGTCCTTAAGAGTACAAATCAATGAAAGGATGCAATGCAAAGGGGTGCTGGAAAATAAATAGTGATTGTACACACTCTCCCTGGTTCATAATCTCATAGCAAGGTTAATAGTGTCCTTCTCTCCCTCCCTAGTTAATAATCTGTCAATGGAAGTTAATTGTGCTCGTATGCTCCCATCCTAGTTCATAATCTCAGAGTGGAGGTCAATAGTGCTCGTATGCTCCCCTTTGGTTTATAATCTCATAGCGGAGGTCAAGCATACTAAAATAGGAAGATTAGAACTTAAGAGAAATCCAACCACTGCCATGTAGGTAGTACCCAAAAATCGAAGTTCTAGAAGAGAAAACAGATTAGGTAGTGTGAGAGAATAACTCCTTATTGCTACCTCGGTTGTGGATACATATAATGTATAAGAAATGAGTTTCGAATTATTACTCAATCAAAATCCAATTATCTTTTAGACTAGTAATTCATTATCGTAACACATAATCAATCAATAAGATAAACTGGACCTGTGATGCTAACTGGAATCCATAAAATGGTTGCGAAGCCCTAGTCACAAGGTACCTTCTCTCCTAGCCCAAGTACGGTCCTGAGCCACAATTAATCCCATCAATGATGCCATATTAGCCTATAGGTCTCCCTTTAAGGTCTAAGTACATACCCATACATGGAAAAATGTGGAGCTATAACATATCATTCCAATATAACTCATTGATAAGCTTGCACTGGGCTAGGGTACAATGTCATCACGCAGGGCTTCTAACTATCCATAAAGGTCGTATCCGAATGGATACGATATCACCACACAGTGTTATTAACTGTACAACAAAGCCATACCTGGCTATCTATATCCAAGTGACTACACTTTCTAATCATATGCAACATCTCATTTAGAACATAGAATAATCTGCCTACCTAGAACGCTTCTAAAGCCACCATCCTAAACCAAGGGATAGCTACTAAGCTCTAACCACTAGTATAATTCCGTCCTCAACCTAAGTACATTCTAGAGTCATTGTATAAACAACATACATCGAATGTTATACTCCTATGCCAACTATACTGTGTTCTAGAGTCAGGGTTGAACATGCGGGTAAGGAAATATAGCCCATGGGTAAGTAACCAAGCCACTAGCTAGTTAAGTAGGCCATGGGATAGAAGAATAAACATAGCGAGGCTCTGACTAGTACCCCAACATCGAGATGGCACTTCACCATACATGTACAACACTAATACCAGTCTGAAGAAAGTATATCAAAGCCTAACTTGTGCATACAAAAACCTTTAAAGTAGCATTGAAAGAAGTAGATAATCACAAACAAGCTTGTAACTACATGAATCTAGCAAAAATTTAATCAATGAGTTAAGAGGACTCATATAAGAGCAAACTATTTCAATATAAATAGCGGAGTCGAAATCCAAACTAAAGACGAGTCCATATACCCTAATAGCTTAGAAAAATGAAATGTTTTTACCAATACGTGGAGCACAAGTCATACATCATATGGTACAAAATAGGGCTCAAACTAATGGTGTAAAATGAAGAAAGAGGCCCAAAGAGTTTATGTAATATAGAAAATTTTATTATAATAGAGAAAACACAGAGTTACCCAGTAGAAATGAGTGTAGAACTACTAGGATATGATTCCATGGATTAGAAACACAAAGTAACTCTCGAATATATTGATTTAAGCTTATATATAAGATTTTTTAGTGAAAATTTTAGAGATACATGAAAAAAAGATGATTGAAATGGCCTTTTATAGGCCAAAGCGCACTGAGTGCAAATATACAAAAAGGGGAAAATCTGAACTTGGCGCCATTGCTCAAACGCAATTGCGCTCAGCACTAGTACTTGAATTTCCAAAAATAATCCAAAACAGGTATGGAAACAAAATAGATTTCATTTTTGACAATCCATTTATGAAATATTAATGTATATGATATTTCAGACTCAACAAAACTGACTACACAATGATCAGAAGTCCTACAAGATAAGTAAGGACCGAGAAAGCTATAATTAAATGAATTAGGCTATAAAACAGTAAGGGAGAAAACCTACCATTCCTATCTATCCTCAAATGACTTGGGAAAGTTTCAAGGACACTCTAAGTACAAATTAATTGTGAAAGATACAGAAATGACCCCGAGGGTTATTACAACATTATCCACTGTAGGAACATTCATTTACAAAAGTTATGGAAGAAGAGAGTACCTGGAGAGTCAAACAAGTAAGGGTAATAGGCTTGAATGTCCATTTTCGTCTCCCAGGTGGCCTCCTCAACTGGGTGGCGAGTTCAATGAACTCTCCCAACTTAAATATCTCTAGATATTGACACCTCACCTATCTATCAATGATGACCTTAGGCTTGTCAACATAAGTCAAATGATTGTCCATTTTAACTGACTCGGGATAGAGTACATGGAAGGGATCTGGCATATAATGTCGAAGTATAAAAATATGAAACACCAGATGAACAACTACTAACTCTCTAGGTACAGCTAATCTGTAGGCAACCTTACTAATCCGCTTCATAATCTTATATGGCCTGATAAACCTGGGGCTAATCTTTCCCCTCCGAACAAATCTCCTAATTCCTTTCATATGAGAAGCTCACAAGAATACCATGTCTTTAATGCTAAACTCTAGAGGCCAAAGTCTACGGCCTGCATAAATCTTCTTATGTCTCTATGCTATCCATAATCTGTCCTGAATATTGTAGACTATATTTGTGGAATACCGAATTGACTTAGAAGTCTGAGGAAAGATCTTAACACTACTATACCAACTACTCAACGATCTATAACACATTTCATATAGATCCTCAAAAAGTGCCATCTGAATGCTGGAATGGTAGCTATTATTATAGGATAATTCTTCAAAAGACAAAATGTTGATCTAACTACCACTAAACAAAAAATGCAAGCTCGAAGCATATGCTGGTGTACCTAAATAGTCTTTACCCATATCACACTGCAGTCCTCTAGAATCATGAAGTACACCCCATGAAGGTGGAGAATCTCCCTAATATTGACGACAACAAGTCTCTTGACACTCTAAGAAGATGAAGTCGGTAAAAACTGTGTGGATTTGGTCAATTAGTCCACGATGAACCTTATACAATCATGGACCGTAGAAGTATGAGGGAGTATAGAAACAAAATCCATAGTAATCCTCTCCCACTTTGACTCAGGGATAGAGAGTCACTGTAACACAACAACTGGCCGACGGTGCTCGAACTTCACCTGCTAGCAGTTCAAGCATTGAAAGACAAACTTGGTAACATTAGATATTAGAAAACACCACTAATAATGCTATCCCAAATCCTTGTACATCTTCATGATGCAAGGATGTATGGAGTATATGGTACAGTAAGACGTATGATGAATGGTCTAAATCAAATCATCCACTTGGGAATACAAATACGGCTACCCATACATAATACACCATCAGAGTCTAAAGATGCAATGCTCTAATCATCCCTTATAACGAACTCTCAAATACGAACCAATGATCTATCCTCATAATATCACTATTGGATTTGGTCATATAGAGTAGGTCTAGTCTCAACATGTGTAAACACACTGCTCGGATCTGATATGTGCAATTGGAACAAATGGTTAGAAAAATACTAAATTTCCAAGGCTAATAGCCTCCTTAAAGATGAGATGGAAGACAAACTACCCATACTACAAGTCTTCCAGCTTAAGGCATATGCAACCAAGTTTTCTCTACCTGGACTGTACAGAATACTGATGTCATAGTCCTTCAGGAGTTTGATCGATATCCTTTACCTAAGATTGATCTTCCTCTAGCTCATTATATACTTTAGACTACGGTGATCTTATAAATCTCACAATAAACTCCATGGAGGTAGTGTCTCAAAATCTTGAGCACAAAAACTACTGGTATAAACTCCTATCGAGGGTGGGGTAGTTGCACTCATGAACCTTCAACTAACGTGAGGCATATGTAATGACTCAACCCTAATGAATTAGTCACACCCTAACCCGATATCGGAGGCATCAAAATAAACTCTACACAGATTTTTCTCAACTGGAAGTGACAATACTGGTGCCAAAGTGTGCAATTCTTTAAGCCTTAGAAAATTGGACTCACAGTCCAGAGGACATAAAAAAGGAATATCCTTCTGTGTCTATCTATTCATAGGAGGTGATATATATGAATTATCTTGTATGCGTCGTTTGTAATAGCTGGCTAGCCTAACAAAACTACGCACCTATGAGGGAGTAGTGGGTCGAGGCCAATCATGAATGAATAAAACCTTCACTGGGTCTACACTGATACCCACTGAAGATACAACAGGCTTTAAGAATATGATAGAGTCTTACCAAAATGTAAATGTTGAGAACTTCACATAGTTTCTTAGTCGTAAAAGTTTGGAGTAGAACTCTCAAATTCTCCTCTTACTGCTCCCGATTTTGAGAGTAAACTTGGATGTCATAAAAAACACAATCATAAAAAATCCAGCTATGGTCAGAAAACCATGGTCTTAAGATCCATAAACGCACCTGGAGGATCAGTTAGCCTAAATAACAAAACAAGGAATTCATAGTGTCCATACCGGGTCTAAAAAATAGCATTTAGAATGTCCCCGGTATAACCGTAAATCAGTGATAACCCGACTGTCAAATCAATCTTCGAGAATACCACACCACCTTAAATCTGGTACAAAAGGTAATCAATCTATGGAAAAGGATAGTTATTCTCAACAGTAACCTTATTTATCTCTCTGTGGTCATTATATATATGCATAGTCCCGTCTTTCTTTTACATAAATAACACTGGATCTCCCTAATCAATATAAAGGATAAAACCTCTTGTAATCATATCCTAATGCTGGATATTGAGTTCCCATAGTTATGCTGGAAGGGGCAGATCATGGTGCGCCACACCTGGGCCTATATGAGGCCAGTCCTAAAAGCTTTTCTTTATTCTTCTCCGAAATTTTCACTATGATCTCTTATATGTTATGATTAAATTAGTATATTTGGGAGTTGTTTTTTTTCTAATCCATAGAATCATATTCTGTTAGTTCACACGCATTTCTAGAGGGTAATATTTTTCTGTATTGTTATAAAGTTTTCTATATTACGTAAATTTTCCAGGATTTTTTAATTTATTTAATACTATAAGGTTTAGCCCTATTTTGTACCATAGATGTATGATCCGTGCTTTATGTGTTAGATCATAGTAACTATCCCCTGATTTAGGCTGGTGGCTTTAGAGCTGATCTAGGTAGGTTGATTATAATTTGTTCTACTTAAGGTATTATGTATGATTAGGACGTGTGTCATCACTTACGTATAGATAGCCGTATATGGCTATGATGGATAGTTAGCAGTCCTGTGTAATAATATTGTACCTACTGGATATGGCTTTGCTGAATAGTCAGCAACCCTACCTGATGGTATTGTGCCCTAGCCTAGTGCGAGACTAGGAGTGGATTATATTATTTTGAGCTATGATAGCTCCATGTTTCCCCTGTATAAGTATGTACTTAGCCCTTAACAGGCTCCCTCTAGGAAATTGTGGCATCATTGGTAGGATTACTCGTGGCTTGGGATCATAGTTTGGCTCTGATAGGATGTATTTTGTGTCTAGCACTTGAAAACTGTTCTATGGATTTTAGATAGCAACCTTAGACTAGTTTTTCCTATTTATTAATTCTGTGTTGCTAGCATGCATTACTAGTCCAAAAGATAATTGGATTTTGACAGAGTAATAATTGAAAAATGATTTCTTATATATTATATATATCCATGACTCGGTAGCAGTATGGAGCTATTCTCTAAAACTACATGATCTATTTTTCTCACTGGCACTCTGATTTGATTGCATTGCCTAAATGGATCCAGTAGGATTTCACTGCGGTTCTGATTCGCTTATTTGGTACTATTCACCTCCGTTGTGAGATTACCAAGTGGTGAGGGAGCGTATGTGCACTATTGACCTCCACTGTGAGATTATGAACTGGGGAGGGAGAGCACGGGTACTATTGACCTCCTCTATGATATTATGAATCGGGAGGGTTCATATGAGCAATATATACTTTATTAGTACCCTTTTACATTGCATTCTTATGCATTGGTCTGTTCTCTTCGGGACCTAGGTGGGGAATACCTGCTAGGTTACTTTATTTCCTTATTGTACCTATCAGTAGTATCGGATGCCGAACGGTTTTGTTTGCTAATAGACCTTCTTGTTCCTTTATGTCTCTTATAGGTACCATTCGTGCACTTATTTTATTTTCTATTAGCTTAGCTTGTTACTGGATTTGTATTCTCTTATTGGTTCTTCCTTGTGCATTGGATCTCCAGTAAAATGTAATGTTAACTCATGATTTACTTGTGACCCAGGCTTTGTGAGTTATACTCAAATCTCACTGGATAGACCTCGAAAACTTTGAATTGAACTGCATACCTCTATTATAAATGATAGATATAGGAAACCCATGCAATCAACCCATCTTTGAATATAAATTTAAGCCAGACATTCAGCATTATATGGAGAGTAGAGTAGGAATGAAGTGTGCTAACTTAGTCAGCCATATCAATAGTGACCCAAATAGTATCATGACCTCAGTTAGTCTAGGGCAAAACATAAATGAAGTCCATAGTTACAGGCTCCTATTTGCAAGTCAGAATAGAGAGAGACTTTACATCAAACCATCAAGTTGTTGATGCGCATACTT
>JBDJHY010840339.1:3338-15087 GCA_039654485.1 Withania somnifera | reverse complement strand
CAGCCGAAAAGACATAACTAGAAACTCATAGTGCCCATAGCAGGTCTAAAAAGCAGTCTTCGGAAAATCCTCAACCTGAATCCTTAACTAGTGATAACCTGATCCCAAGTATATCTTCAAGAACATAGTAGCACCCTGAAGCTGGTCAAAAGGATTATCAATCTGAGGTAAAGGATATCTATTCTTAATAATAACCTTGTTTGGCTGTCTATAATTAATTGCCATATGCATAGCCCTGTCCTTCTTCTTCACAAATAGCACTGGAGCACCCCACGGAGAAATACTAAGATGGATATAACCTTTGGCAATAAAATCTTGAAGATGATTACTAAGCTCCTCAAATTCTGTTGGATCCATATGATAAAGTGTAATTGAAATAGTCCTAGTGCATGGCTCAACCTCTATAGAAAAATCAATAACACTTTCAGTTTGGAGACCAGGCAACTCATCGGGGAAAACATGCAGAAAATCTCTAACAACGGGCATAGACTTTGGGGGAGGGTTAGCACTCACATCATGAAAATAATCTAAGTAAGCTACACAACCCCTTGGAAAGAAATCTACTAGCCCACAAACTCGAAATAACTCATACCGAAGAGTGTTTAATAGAACCGTGCCACACCACTGGGGTATACTAGGCACAGATAAGGTAACGACCTTGGAAAAGAAACCCAAAATTGCATAATGAGTAAATAACCAATCCATGCCATGAACCACATCAAAATCAATCATATTAGGAGCCACAACATTAGCCTGAGTGTCCAACCCCCATATAGTCACAACATAAGCTCGGTGAATTTGATCCACCACTAAAGGATCACCAATGTGAGTAGCCACACTCATGGGCACACGTAAAGGCTCACACATAACACCCAAATAGAGAGAAAAGTATACTAATACTTATGAATATATATGACCATGATCAAATAATTCCAAGGTTGGTTGGTGACAAATAGATAACATACCAATGACAACTGCTTCAGAAACCTCTGCCCATGTTCTTTCAGACAGAATAAAACTGATGGAGCCCAGTTCCCTTCTGATCTCCTCCTTGGTCCCCTCCTTTGTCCCTTTGTCCCCCACCACGATATCCTCGAGCCATTGTCTAACCACCTCTAGTCGGTGGCAGTATAGCTCGAAGAGGCTTTGCTGCTTGTGTTGCTAGATGAACGGCCCGACATCGTAGAAAAACTCTGGCAAAGTGTCCTAGATCACCAAACTCATAACAACCCTAGGACTTACCTGACTAGAACCACTAGATAAACCACTCTGGCAACCATGACTCCGAGACCCTGAAGATATGCCTCCGGTAGGCTGGCTAATTTGACCACTATCAATTGACGTTAGGGATGCATGAATTGATCTACTAGGTTGGCCATTTTTCTAAAGCTGATAAAGTATAGTCCATCATACCACCTCCTATAAGGTCGAAAACAACTAAAATCTCCCTAACAACACTATATGCTATCCCCACCCTTTTTGGCCAAGAAATAGAGTCTATGCATAGTATGGGCATGATCAACTACTTCCAACAAAGGACTAACCTAATAAATCAACAACTCAACCTCAATTTATAGCTCTGATCTCAACCTAGCTACAAAGTAGCAAACCCGCTCATCCTTTGTCAGAAAAATCACAGTCCCATATCTAGAAAGCTAAATGAAATGAGCCTCGTACTCAATAACGTCATCTATCCCTATTTCAAATCAATAAATTAAGCTTTGTTCTCCTCTCGAACACTCCATGGAACATACTTAGCGATAAAGGCATCCATAAACTGCTCTATGTCATAGGTAGTGACCCTGCAGGTTTTCTCTCTCTGTATACTCTCCACCAGGCCTTATCCATCCTCGCTAACTGATACCTAATAAATTCCACTTCATGTGTATCTGTCTAGACTAAAGTCTGTAACCTCTCATTACACTCCTCTATAAACACATAAAGATCCTTCTGGGAGTCACCAGAAAATCTTGAATACCCCACACGAGTAAAATGAATGTGCATCTTCGGATCCTTAGAAGTCATAACAGGGGCTACAGAAAGCATCTGAATTGGTGGTATATTTAGAATAGGTTGTGGAGTATGAAATGTATATACAATTGGTCTTGGCTAAACATGAGGAGCTGGGGAATCGTATGCCGCTCCCTGAGCTTAAGTCTGGGCCTCATTAGTGAGCACCCTACCAAACATAGTACACATACTCTACCATACCTTGTAAGTTCCTCATCATAAAATATCATCATATGTGGTAGATCTATATCTGTAGGTGTAGGATCGGATCACGAAACACTAACACAGCCTCACCCAAGGGCTTTGGCTCTACCCGGCCCCTATTTAGAGCTCTTTATGGAGGCGGGGAGCATCATATCACCAACTACTCAATGCGTACGAACCATTTATGAAAAAGTGAAACTAATGTAAATCACAAGTAAAGAAATAAAAAACCTCACACAAAAATAGTCAAAGAAAGTTATCCATCCTAAAGAGACATGCAGCCTCCTAAAGATAAGATACGGATGTCTACATATCGATCTGCAATACTCTACCAAACACTTTCTCCTACAGCCAGAGATACCGATGAACTTAGAGCCCTAATACCACTCTGTCATGACCGAAAAATCAAATTATGATGGCGTCTATACCCAACCAGCAGAAAAACCCAAACCTTAGCTCGAAGCAGGTAGCGATCGGTTAATACTAAGAACTCAAAAGAAAATATGGAAAAGAATAGAGATGAAAAAAATGAGAAAATAGAAGAACAATAATACATAAATATAAAGTAAACTCCCAAGACCTTTTATCATGGCTATAGAGCGTCTATGTATAAATAGTTCAAAAGACAACCCTCAACGGGGAAAAAACTATGACAGTTATCCTGAAGCAAAACTAGGAGAACTTTAATGCCAAAAGGAGAACTAGAAAGCAAGAACGACAATTAGTCACCGTATATCCAAAATAGATCCAATCCATCCTGAACAATCACGTCCCTCCTATTTACATGTACTAGGGACTTTATCATAAAACAATGCAGAAGTGTAGCATGAGTACCAAAAACTATAGGGACCTAGTAGGCATCATAGGCCAACCGAGGAAAAGCAAGTACAAGCAAGGTAAAGTGTGATCATATGATAGGTAGAGAGGGAGAAATCACAGAAATAGGTAAAAAGTAAAATGGAAGGTCAACTACCAGGGTATAAAAATAGAGGACCTAAGTCATAAGAAAATCATGACCAATGTGACACATACTTGGAGCTCCAACATAACTAGCACAATGAAAATTCATAAAGAGTAATACAATACCAATAACGAGATAAACTATCAACAAGTAAAGATAATAGGGTAACCAATATTCTCAGGATAATACCAAATAAATCCTAGATGGAAAAACAACCTACTAACATCCCATTCTATTGTCAGGCATAGCCAGACATACAAGTAACCCAATGAGACTCCCCCCGTAATCCCTAAGAGTATTAAAAAGCATGAAAGGATGCAATTTAAAGGGATACTAAATGTGTCTCAATAGTAACCTCACATGATCCTCCTCCAACAGTAAGGCACACGAGGTACGACCCATGAAGGACTTGAACTATATACCACTACTCGATTGTATACCCCTCTCCAAGCTGCACATCATACCTGAGGCATAGTAATCCAGGTTGATAGGACCCATGGAGGGACTTAAAACCATATGAAAAACCCTCTTAAAAATCCAAATAGGGCATAGTCATCAGGCATAATCCCAAAACTCATGATCAACCTATATATCATTCAATAAGAACTCGATTGTCATCGTATAGTCTTTTCTAGAAAATACCATGATGGAATAAGAAAATAGCTCCATAATTCACAAAAGTCATGGAAACTTTTATGATAATATTGAACGAGTCCGAGGACAATTATCCAAAATGAAATCCTGAACTTCACCAAAGCCTAAACGTTCTAGGCCGACGACAACTGGAGGCCGACAATGACATCCGTATAGGGAGATGATAACTTGAACTTCACCAAAATTCTTAAACAAGTTTGAACCTATAAATTTTCAATGTACATATTAAAACATGAAGAATTATACCCATATTTATATATAAAAGAACGGGTCAAATTTTAGGATAAAATATGGTCCATGGGCTCTGTAGCCTTGGAAATAGAGAAAACTATCGACATGTAGAGTTAAAATCAATTAATAAATGGTTAAAATTTGAGTTAAAATGGATAAGTAAAATTCTTAAACAATCCCCAACCAATGATACAAACTCAATTTCTTGGATACTAAATACTGTCTCACGAGTTCTCTATCAAATGGCATAAGATTCCCCCTTTAAGATCATAGATTATGTTGGAAGAGAAATGTAACAATCAAAATAGTAATAGGATCCCAAATAGGTAAATAAACAACAACCTCAACTCATTTTGGCATTTAATCAAACGCTTGATAAGTGATAAGCTCGCTAGAGTTAGAAAAATTGTGTTCTCTACTCTTAGCCTTCCAATTCATCTTAGCGAGCTTACAACACCAACAAAGAATCGGCTTTAACACTTTAAATGGGTTAATATAAGTGTACTGTTGCATAATAAACTATTATTCCCCACAATATATAATTGACTTGGGGTAGCTACAGAAAGTACCTAAACATAGAGAGATCGCAGAAACACTAAAATGACCCCGAGGGTCAATACAACATTCAAATCTCTGCTCTTTTCCTTGAACCTTTTCAATTTACACCATACATTAATCATTGTAAACTCCTTCATTATGCCACCCTATGGTTGTAACAAAGTACTTTGATACTCAGTCATCTCTATTATATTTTAATAGAACCTAAATGGCCTAGGATGCAGAAACTTTTGTTCCTTGCATCTGATCACTAATGGGGAATGATTAGATACTAAAGGATTAAAAAACTCAACTTCAATATGTCTCAGGTCTTGCAACCACTTGTAATTTCCAAATTCCCAATCAATATTTCTATATACTCTTCTCTTACCCTCTTGTTGATTACACCATTAAAATCAATAGCCTTTAAAGGAGTCATTTGAAACTGCTCAATCACATTCTTTAATCCCTGAATCTCATGTTGCGTGACAGGTGAACACATCCTTTTATTTGAGCCTAAGACTATATCAAAGTCTTTTCATGACCCAAGTCTCGGGTTATGATGGTGTCTACAACTCTCAGATAGAAAAGCCTATCCCTATAGGTCGAAGCTACCCTCAATGGGCCATAGACACTCATGATCAAAATATCAAGTAAAGACATAATCAAAAACATACAATAGCGGAAGAAGAAGGTATTATATACAACCCAAATTCTAAAACCTGGCGTCAGTGTCACATGGAGTTACTAATAAAGTAACCAAGAGATAAATATCTACAAATATAGCCTCTACAGAAGAAGTACTACACAGTGCCTTCCATGAAAATAATAAAGTAGGCTAAACAACATGGAATCCATGATCAACTCGAATGCCAAAATTCATCGTAGTCCCCGCAAATCAGTAATAACTACCAAGCACTACCTCAACATCTTTAATAACCCCTACCGGTATTTACAGTATAAAATGGGTATAGAAGTACAACATGAGTACCAATATAGGTACCCAATAGGCATCATAGGCCGACCGAGCTAACATAAAGTACAACTAAGAAATGCCAAGGAAATTAAAGCAGGTTTATAAAAATAAGAAAGCAGTAGTAAACTAGTTATAGAGAAGGGAAACGTAGTGAGAGCTGAAATATATCCACTACTAATAGGGAATAAGTACAGGAGCTATGCAAATAATATAAGTGTGGCTGTCACACTAAGAAATGGCCAACTACTTTGCAAAACCTGACATCAAAATAAGAGAAGATACTTGAAATCCAGATAAGTGCCACTACTAATCTGACCATGAATGTACTTTGTAATAAAGTATAAATGTAAATGCCACTAACTACAGAATAGGAAATAAACACACAAAAACCTATAGACACCCTATCCTATAGGTAGGCAAAAACAGCACAACAAACCCACCATGACTTCCCCCTTAACACCGGTGAGCATAAAAAAAAGACAATGAATGCATAGGGGTGCTAAAAAGTATATCAGTATAGTTCCATCTCGTACCAGAGATTCTACCCCAAAAGTACCATCTCGGGGATCTTCGCCCCATAAGCTCCACTCTCAAGGTCTATGCCCCGTTGGACTACGCCTCTAAATCAAGTGTAGGGTCTATGCCCTAATAGTGCAAATATCAGGGTCTACACCCTAGAGGACCGAGCCTCTAAATCAAGTGCAGGGTTTGTGCCCGAATAGTGCAAATCTCAGCGTCTATGCCCAAGAGAACTGTGCCTCTATATTAAATGTAGGGTTTGTTCCCCAAGTAACTCTGTGTTAGTTTAAAAAACTGTAATACGCTACATTCCAAAAGTATTGCCATACAACTAAGTGCTCGTGGAATAAGTATAAGTATAAGTAGTAAAACCTCTTTTTCATTAGTTGTAAGGCCAAGAAAACTTCTAGTTTTACTTATTCCAGATTATGCCCCTACCATAGCCCCAAGCAGTACCTTTGCTCAATCTACTAGAAAGAGGAATGTAAATTATGTAATCGTGGTGCAATAATAATAATAATAATAATAATAATAATAATAATAATAATAATAATTAAGGATTAACTAGAAAACTAGGATCGGCCAAAGGACACCAACTAAGAACTCATCTCACATCACTCGTCATATGGTGGCTTAAACATAGACAATAAGGTTCAAAATCGCACGTGGCAAAACTAGGGCATTCACATGAATCTCAACACCCTCTACACCCCTCCACGGTGCCACCTGAAAGCAAGCAAGGAATGAATGATTAATTAAAATAGTGTATCCAATCTAACAATCGCCCAACATAGCTAGAAACACCAACAAGTACCATATAATAACGTAGTCTATAAGGAGAGTAAACCTATCCTAACTTGGCACCGGCAAGAATCCTTGAAGTAAACAAAACGCAGTCCTGAAGCTCCAAATACATCTGGAATCACCAGAAACTATCAATTATAATTGTAGGGATTAAAATTTGAAGAACAATACTTGTATTGCAAATTGCAAACTGGGTCAGAAAACAAGTTGAAATTATGCTTATGTTCCCTGCAGCTTAGAAAAATAAATAGAAATCATCAACTCGTAGGCCTCAGCTCAAGTAACACATGGTTCAAATTTCAGCTCAATTAGACCTCCGAAAGGTCCTGGATTGGCCAAACAAAGATTATGGAGAAGTGCAAAACATTGCAAATAGAGTTTTAAAGGAAAAAAGCATAAAACTCACCTGAAACTGAGAGGAAATCGTAGGGGGAGGTTGATCTCAGCTCCAACACCAAACCAACTCTTTAATTACAAAATATTAACTACAATTTAGCCCAAGATCAATATTTTACCATTGAGGTCAAGAAAAGTTATAAGGAAGAGGAAAAGGAGAGGGAGAACTTACCAATTTTAAGGACAAGGCAATGACAAAAAAATTCCCAGCTCAACTTGACTAAAACCACAAGTTACCCCTTGAATTGGTGGGAGAATGAATGAGAGAGGGGGAAGGATTGAAGGAGAAAAAAAGGGAAATGAAATGGAAATGATGGATGTCTAGTTTATAAACTGGTCATGCCGTAGCAGGATCATGGAGTACCAAACTGATCCTGTCCAGCAACTAAGTCAGTACCATCGATCATTTCTCCTCTACCGTAATTATCAAAAAGACTAGACCCCCAGCCCATCACGATCGCATTTCCCACCACCACGTCACACAAAGGAAGATTGCAGTATTTACCATGATCACGTCCCAAGGAGCGAGATTGCGCTAAAGTCTTGGTTTTGCAGAAAAGTTCTACAAAAGCTAAATTTCCAAACAAGGCACGGAATAACATGGATTCCAATAGAAACAAACCAAATATGTATTTTAAGTGGAAAATATATTTTGGACTCAACGCTATTAATGAAATGACCATATGAGTTCATTTTAACAAAAATGACCCCTAAACCAAAATAATCAAAAGGAGTACTTCTTACAACTCTTCACAAACTACCCCAAAATGAGCCTGGACATCCTGAGAAGCAAATTCATTACTCAACTAGACAACATTCCAGAGTTGATGGACTGGTTGGAATTCTAATCCAACTCTTCTATAACCAAAAGACCATCCAAGCTTAAAAAGATCTTAGAGTTTACTCAAACAGTTCTTTAACCCATAAGAGTTTGAGCTTTGGCTCAGTTGAATACCCATAAAATAGCTCAAACTTTTAACAAAAACCCTAGGACATGAACTTAAGGTCCACCTAGTCCAAAGTAGGTATTCCAGAGCTAATGAAACTGTCAGAATTCAATTTTGAGTACCTTTACTAATAATTCACTCTCATGTTTCACCATTTCAAGGTTAAGCCTCAAAAATAGGAAAACTGAGATAACAAGCTATAAAGCTGCCAAGAAACAAAGCTAACCATCCCAGCAAGTAGTAAATGACTTGGGGAAGCTACCAGAAAGCTCCAAATATAGAGAAATAACAAACCCAATTAAATGAAAAAACATGGGTCATTACAAGTCTCCACAGAGTGCCCATGGTATACCTATAGGAGTAGTCAATTGACTCAGTTGCTGCCATAGTATCTCTTTATTCCATAATTTGCTCCTTGTATACACCACTATGATACATATTTAGGTAGAATTATCATCAACCAGACAGTGTATACATTGCTTCTTAACTTCCTTAATGGTTACTCGGATATGTCCCTTCCAAATTAACCAAATTCTACCATTTTTAATGTCAGCAAAATGATAGCACTTCTTCCAGTCTTTTTCTACATTATTCAGTATTCTTGATGTTTTATGATACTTTACCCTATTTTCTAAACACCCAAAGATATCTATAATGTTTTTATGTAGAAAGAGCTTGATTTCTTTCTGCTTATGGCCTTTATTAAGGCCCGTAATATTCCAAGTTGAAAGGATATGGACTAACAGATGGCATGTAGTTATCAGACCTATACAATATTATAACTCCTTTATTTGGTTTCCTTATTCTTTGAGTCCTGTCAGTTGTTTCATTCATCATAATTTTCTTATCATCTCTCCTCTCAACCTCTTCCTTAGGTGTTATCTTTACTAGATTTTCCACTTTAGTAGAAGAAATGATTCATGAGATATGAACCCCTACACTACTTCAGGAATCACCCTTTTAAGGTCCTGCACTATATCAGGTTCATGAGAGGTATCATATACTACTTCAGAGACACCTTCTTCCAGGTAAGTGTTTTGCATTTTATTTAATGGCCTCCAAACAAGCTCAATCACCTTCTTCAAGCTATTTATCTTTCTTTTATTTCCTTCTTTTTTATTAGCCTCAATTTTATGTTCCTTGCTTTATTTTATTTTAAACCAACACTCATCATCCCTATGTCCCAATCTTAAGAAGTCATTACAGAATTTAGGCTTCTATTTGTATTCACTGGTTGTGTCTGCAATCCAGAAGGTGTTTGTATTGTTATATTATCTGAAAGATTTTATAATATGTCAACTTCCACCAAAACCCTTGAACATGATATCCTCTCCTTATTAGTAGTTACCACATCAGTATGAAGTGTTTTCCCCATTACACTTTCCAATTTTACTAAGGGCTTCACTTGACCAGTATCTAACTGGAGGTTTAAGAAATGTTATCCAGAGTGTTATCTACTTAAACATATCATCCTCATAATCAACATCAACTTTAATGTCTCAAGATTATCAATTTACTTATGTAAAAATAAGTAACCTTTCTGAAGAATCTTCTCCTTATCATTTCTATTTTTTGAATATAAATCTCAATATTCATCAACATGAGTTAGAATGTGGCATTTCAACGCCCTTCCAATGTATATTCCCAAAATTGATGCTCATTTGGATTTCACCAATCACAAAACACTATTAAAGTGTTATCCCACCTTTTAACTTGTTCACAATATCATCTGCTACAATATTCACAATAATTTTAGATAGAACATGCCTTAGTGGTTTCCCTTTGATGTGATTCTCATGATCTTCTCTAATTATTTCAAGATTTAGATGTGTAGATGTGCCAATCCTAGAGAATAACAATCTTATCATCGTAGCATCCTTATCTGAGTTAATTCCTTAGAGCATAAATTCATCTTCAAGGCTACTTGTATCATGTTCCTCCATGATAGCTTTGAATTTTAAAGGAAAAAATCTACCAAATCACAAAGGTTGTAGTGCAATAGTCCTTCTATTAGCTAGAGTGCTAGCTTTAGGAGTGGTAATATATAGTTGTGGTCACTGGAGAGTCATCAAAGTAGGAATCTTAGCTTAGTAGAAGCCTTGCTAAGTGCGCAGAGAGCATCTACTATTTTATCTTAACGTGTGCCAACCCTCATTGTTACCCTATTCTAACTTCAAACCAAAAATAATTTTTTCATATGTGATTTAAAGATAGCCTTGTTTGAATTAAATATATCTCAAAAAGTATGTTTTAATTTTTTTAAAAATACTCTATTGTAGAAAGAATACCTTAAATGGTGTTAGTCAATTCATTCTTCAATATATGTAGTCGAGCTTCACTTTTCTTGGGACAATAGATCGAGGCTCCTCCAATTTCATGAACTGATTTACACCTTATAATATGGTCAAATAAACTGGAGGATATTTTCCTCATAAGAATAAAATCTTCCTCTGAATTATCTATTACCACTTCTTGTATTCAATGCTATATTCTGATCCATCGATAAGAGAACTTGTGTTACCTTCATTAATAACATTTTGTAAATCTTCACCTACAAGGTCTATGATTTCATATGGCTTCCATATCTTGTAATTGAATTGATTTAAAAACTCCATCTATAATACATTAACACGACACTCAAATTTATCTAAACAAATCAATTGAATCAACAACCAGTTAAATCTTGAAATAAAAATACAAAAGTTAATCTACACAATGAATATGATACCATGTAGACATCATCAAAAGAAAAATATAATCGAGAAGACTTTCTGCTAGCCCAAGAGTTTTAACTAAATTAGAAGATCCAACTAAGAAAAAAGAAACTATGAAAAAAAAAATTTTGGATGAGATAACTTTGTAATGGAAGATGGCTTAAATTTATTTTACGTAGGTTGATTACGAATACCTCATAGAATCCTTGACTCTAGATACTTAAATTCTAAATATTCTATCCCCTATACAAATATCTTTATAGGGTATCAAATACTCAAGAATACCTTGACTTTTCCTAAATACAAATAGTAAAGACAATAGTTTGTAATTTTCTTAGATTCTTCTTAATATCTATGATGCTTATTTCTTTGAAAAGTTCACTTTAGACATTTTTTTACAAATTCATGGCTAATTGTTGTAACTCATAATATAACTTGTTGAGAATGAAAAATATTTATTCATTTGGACTTCATATGACAATCTAAAATTTATCCTTATCGAGACCACAATTTCAACAAAATTTTAAGAAGTTAAGCTTGCGAACATTTTAAGTCCACACTTTCTCTCTATTGTTGGTTCTACAGTATTGTGACTTGTTATTTCAAAATTTTCTTTAGATAGATTAATATCCCACTCTTTCTATGTTACTTTCTAGACTATGACCAAGCAAGTCGCCTTGAATTTCAAAAACTATCCCATTGGCCCCACTTGACCTGTTGTACATTGAAAGCACCCTCTTAATACCCAACAATGACCCAAAACCCTATTTTGGGAAATAGTCAAATCCTTTTCCCT
>JBDJHY010840121.1:0-15087 GCA_039654485.1 Withania somnifera | reverse complement strand
TAGATGAAATTTGATGGATGTATTTATGCATATTTGATACCAGATATATAAAATTAATACTAGATACATTCATATGAACTCATTTTTTCAGTTACTGTGCTTGATACATACATTTGCATGATATATAAATAAATATAGCTGATACATACTGAGTTTCTCCTTTTTCATCTTATTTTAAACATATATCTATATACAGATACATTGAATTAATAATAGATATATAACTTTATTTTCTCATTCATTGTGCTTAATACATAATTATGCATACATAAATAAATATGACTAGTACATACTGAGTTTCTCCTTATTCGTATTCTTCTAAGCATGTATCTATAAACAGATATATAAAATTAATATTAAATAAATAAACAGATACATATGTATGGCAGATACATTCTGACACGAGATAAATAACAGAGACATATATATCATAGATACATTCTGACACGCATTTCCAAATGTATTTCGTGTATTCAGATGTTTCCTGCCCGTCAACTGTATCTCATGTAAAAAAAATTAAATCACCAAAAAAATCATAAAATTCAAAGAATAGGTACTCTTAAAAAATCTAACATTCGGAGCTAATGAAACCAACCAAATTCCATTTCCAAACTTAAAAAACAAAATATTGACTAAAGTCAACCATTTCTACTGAAAGTCTTTCAAAACTGAAAATTTATCAAAACTCTCAACGTTTTGCTCTGGTTTTAAAACCAATCACACGATTGATTAAACATGACATGAGGCAACTATCTATCAAGAATAATATATTTTTTACAAGAAAAAATAAAAATAGTCACGAGGGTTATTACAATTCAAGTATTCGAAGATATGTATGGGCATGTATGCTAGGATTTGGTGGCTAATGTGATATGTTCTTGCCTTTGGTAGATTTTTTATACAATAATAGATACAACTTTAGTAATTAAATTTCTTCATAAGGTAATATATGAGAAAATACTTAGGACTTCCTTAGGTTGGTTGATGCCTTCGAAGAAAGGACTTAGAGCAAAGATATCTTAAGAAACTCTATGGAGGAGGTGAATTTTTATCAAGAGAATCTTCTTGCGGCTGAACGATGGGATAAAGGAGTATTTTCATTAGAAATTAAGAGATGTGTTCTTTATAGTTGGTGAGTAAGTGGTTGGTCAGGTTTTTCCAATTAAGAGTGTTATAAGGTTTAGAAAGATATGCAAGCTTAGACCATATTATATTAGTCCATTTTAAGTTTGATATTTCATAGGACCGATTAATTATAGGTTACCCTTGCCAATCCACTTATTTAAGTTCATCCAATTATTCTTATTTTGATGCTTAAGAAGTACATTAGTGATGGTGAACACATCATAAAGTGGGAATCCATAGTGTTGAATGAGAATCTATCATATGAGGAGGAACTTAAAAAAATTCATGTTAGATATGTTCTTAATTATAGATCAAAGGAGATTGCATTAGTGAAGGTCAAGTGTAAGAATCTTCCTATTAAGAAGGCCACAAGGAAAACTAAGATTGATCCTCATAGGAATTAACTACATCTTTTTCCTATGTCACATTCTCTTCTTGTTCATATTTTTCCTAAACCATTAGGTATGGATAGTGGGTAAATTGGAATTCTTATAAATATACATTCCATCATTACATAGTGTATTATGGCCTATGTCCACTAGAAGCTAAACCCCTAGGATGAGATCTCAAATAATCTCAAAAGGGAGTAACTTTTGATAAAATCTTGATCATGTGTGCCATTATAGTGATGGTACGTTGATGGGTTTGATCCAAGATGTCTAGCATTGATTTTTGGGCTGTGGATGAGTTTAATTTTTAGTAGATTTTTTTCGATTAGAATTTGGGTTTGTAGAGCCCTAGTTATGAGGGTTGGTGATATAGGATGGAATTGCGTTGTTTGGATTAAGAAAAGTATATTGTGCTTAAGTATTGCTCTAGTTATTAGATGATTTTTCTAGTAATCTCACCATAATGGGGTGGTGTCACTGTAGCAGACCTTCAGTAGAGGGAAAAGTGGAATTTTGATGGCATTTGATAATTTTTCTAGTGAACGTCGTGTAGATAGAGAGCCTCTTTTCTCTGTACCGCTATGATAATGAGTAATAGTTCTTTTAGAATTAAAGAATTATTTTTTGGGATTCTTTTACATTCATAACATAGTATTAAAGGTTTTAATTGTTTCTGTACCTATTTTCAAGTTTCCTAAGTTATTCTTGTGCTAAGGTAATTCTCTGAATCCCTATAAATATCTTATAATACTTCCATCTTAGAAATGCATGATTTATTCTTGGTAGAAGGTTATGGGTTTGAAGCCTAAGGTGTGGGTTTTGGGGAGAATGACTATGGGTTGAATGGATATTTATTAGAATCCTTATAAATGAGTTGAATCATGAGTTTTATAGTGGAATAATTCTATAAAACCTTTTTTCTTAATATCTTTCTAGAAAATATTTTTGGTTTTATCAATCTCAAGCACGGATCACACATATAAAACCACTAGTACACTCTCGCTTCCCAAAGATGACATCAAAATCTACCATATCCAAAATGATAAAGTCTACCCAAGTATCATACCCCATCAATGAAACATCATAGGATTGGTACACCCAATCCACCATTAAAGGATCACCTACGGGAGTAAAAACACGAATAGGTATATGTAGTGAATCAGACACCAAATCAAATATATAAAATAGGCAGGTAGACACATAAGAATATGTAGATTTAGGATCAAATATAACAAAAATAATCCTTCATTAGTATTCATAACCAATGAATAGATTGACTATTTACTTATGCTTCTAAAATAGTCACTAATAATAAGATTTGTTTAGTAAACACATTGTCACTTTCTACAATTCTTAATTATGACTTTTATTTTTTTCCTTAAACAATGATCTCTATCAGCTCTGATTCCCATCTAATCATTCTATATCAAAAGCTTGCTTTATCAAAGGCTGAAATCCCTAGTTCTAAGTATGATAGTATTTTCCATAGAGCTAAAGCTATTGGATCAGAAACCGATGTCAACTTCATGAAAACCCTCACATGTAGTGCCTCAGTCACTATTTAAAAATCATACACACTTTCCTAGAGAGAATCCTAAGTTACACCAAGAGTTCTATATACCATAGGAACAATACCTCTATTTGCTATTAAGTATGTATGCAAATCATTATAATAGTCCATGTAGTTTCCACCAACATAGTAGTATCGATCAAGCTCAAAATATTATGTAAATATATATAATTGTAAGTTCTTCCTATAGTGAACCCATAAGAAACTTGGCATACTATGAAAAATCCATCCCAAACTGAAAATGAAAATTAACCCACATATTCCTAATTGTATCCTAAGCCAAAACAAAATCTTTTGGATAGTCTCTAGTAAGTTCTCCATAAGCTGGTGTTGGACCATACTATTCAAACTTACAAAATGTTCCACCTTGTGCTGTCGATTCTAAACTTAAAGACAAAAATCCATGCAAATCTTTAACTTTGAACCAAGGATCCATACGTGATTTCTCATTTCTTCAATTGTGCCCATGACAATTGTAATTGCCTTGAACTCTTTGATAAACAATGCTCTTATTCCTTTCCTTAATTCATTTACCAAACGCATCCTTTGATAAAGAAACCATGAATTGTACCTCACATCTAAATCAAAAAATTCAAATGAAATACTTCATTAGGATCATTATCAATCAAGTAATAAACTCTAAAACTCAAATCATTCATGTCTTTTCAAATACTTTAGAATTGAAGTGATCAATCATTACTCACTTTACCAATCTATACCTTGAAGTCACCTACTACAAAGAATGTCAAATTATAATGAGAAACATTAGTTTTGATTCAAACCATGTACGCCACTCCCTTTATTAATCAACCTTAATATATTTCCTGAAGATTGCACCAGATCAAATACCTTAGCTTATAATCAAGATTGACATCTTTATTTTTATTTCCTTCAAATTTCAACGTTATATTCCACTAAAAATTTTCCATCATAAGCTGAAATTCCATTAAATCTACTCGAGGAATGTTTAGAAACATCATACGTCTTTCCATATAAAATAAACTGGTCACCATATTAATAATAAACAATAAATGTTCGACATCTGATGACTTCCCCCACTTTGATAGAGTCCCTTAATTGAAAACCCTTTCAAGATTTATTGTATCATAAGTCTAATCCATTGTAAGTTTTTCTTACCGATCTGGCTTAGTTTCCCTACAAACCGCAACTAAAATACCACATAATTACCAATAAGATCATATCCAATTTAAACACATATAAGATCCCATCGAATAACAATATTACATTATAAAACCTACTCAATCTCAATGCCAAAATAATATGCAGCTCTTCATAAATCCTTGTTGATATCAAGAGAAATACATCTACTAACCCTAAAAAAAGTAAACACAGGCACCTCTCTGATAGTCTTACAATAATGCTTAAACCATACAAATTCTCTTTGATGTACCTTCGTTGAAAAAGGAAAGACATATATTACTAATTAAAACCTAAAACAAAGAAGTACAACCTAAAAACTCAGTATAAGAAACTCTCTTTCATGCCATACCATGTCAAGCATAATTTTTCCTAGTATGTTGGCTCTCCCAACTTTGATTATATATTATAATAAAGATATAAACATTTATCCCAACACTAATCTGAAAAATCCTTATTGATTTTCTCACTCCATGTGACCGTTGTAGAAATTCTAAACTCAGTAGCCATAACACTATCCTCTTCATACATTGAGCAACTCGTCCATGTTGTGAAAAATTTCACTAACTATGATTTACAAGTTGCCACACTTATTACTTATTCATTCCTTTTATTTCACCATTCCTTATTATAAAACTGTTCTAATACCATTTTTACCACATATGTGCTTTTCCCACTGTCAAGTAACTATAGGAGACACGATATTCTCTTAGTTCTTCAAACCATTTTCTATCTTTCCATAAAAATATTGTTGAAATGCATCATTGGACCACAACGTTACTCAATCGATCTTTGAATCACATAACAGTCTAAGTATAGCAACATATCCTGTCCATTGGTCTACTATTTTCCCTTTAGCACTAAGTGTTACATCAAAACCATATGATGAAACCCCAGCCGGAGGTGGGAAAATCTAATAACTAAAAAGGGCTCCATACAAAAAAGACAAACCATGAAAGATGGGTGTGAAAGAATAAAGGAGAAGATTTCCAAAAAGTTATGTAGCATATCGAAGACAACTAACAGATGTCTGCACTCTGATTGTACACTATGAGACCTATAATCCTAGAGCTCATATACCAACTTGTCATGGCCCAAAAACCAAGTCATGATGGAACCTTACCTAACCCACTTAGATAAATAATCCTACATAATACTATAAGGGTAAATGCAAAAATAAATAGAGTCAACGATAAGATAGAAGGTACTTCAATCTACCATAAACACCAATCCTAAAATTAGGATGTAACTATGTATATGCCACTATAGAGTAAATATACATTGTTGAAATCAAAATACATAATTAATCTCAGAATATCTACATACTCAAATAGATTAAGATATTTGATATAGATGAGCTCACAAAGTATTGCATGGACAATAAGAAGCTACCTTGTAACTACTCCAACATATGAACCTTAAACTTTGTACTAGAAAGGAAGTCAAATGTACAATACATCACGCATACATAAAGTGTCAAAGAAAAGCAAGGACGAGTACCAAAAAAACAACTGGTAATTAGAAAGTATCCATGACTAGCTCTAAAACAGCGGTGATGATCATTAATATCCTAACTCATCAACCACGCCTTTCTTATATCACCAATCTTGTAAACTGGAAAATATCTAGAAAAATATAATAATAAATATAGATATAGGGTGTACAGAGATTTTAACAATATATAATATAATTAGGATAATCCAATAATAACAAAACTTAAATCCAACTAATAAAATACAAAAATGTATCATCACAGGTAAAATTAAAAGATAAGGCATCCACGTGAAATGAAATCAAATTCAATAGGAATATCAAGTTCCATTACCTCACCCATAGTCCATTCGAAACAAGGCCTCCCTTCTCGAGTCAGTTCGTAATCCATGATAAAATCCCACTAATTACTCTATAACCTCATGGAAGGAGTCCTTGTTGCCTCTCTAAGTCCCTAACACACAAGTCCACCCTTGGTGTGAAGGGGTACATTCTGGGAGCCAAAGAAAAGATTTATGGGATGGATTCTAAAATGAATAGGCCAAAATAAGTAATCAAAAATAAAAAATCACAACAATCTTATGATTCCATTATTATCAAATACACCTATTTATTTAACTAATCATCATTAAATACTTTCTCAAAGATTGCTCGGCATAGTCAGGAGGCTCTTTTTGTTTCAATTTCACAAGATTATAAGCAATCTCATCTCATCAGGATCGTGTTATAAGTCAAAAACTCTTACCAGAATCTGTCATTTTAGGCTCATAATATCATCCAATAATAGGTAAGTAGGCAATTTGATACCAATATCAAGTGAATGTTCATAAAAGATAAAATCACCCATGTTCACAAGTCAATATATATGCAATTCAATGCTATGAAATACCAGGTAGGATGATGCATGTCTATCTTATATACCATAAAAATACAAAAAATAGCACATTAGTCCTTTCTTTTCATATCATTATCAGTATCATGATAATGATGAAAATTACAAATTAGCCCTTTCCTTACAAATCATATATCAATATCATGGAAATGCCAAAAATTGCACATCAACCCTTAAATTTTAATTTATCAATATCATGATAATGTTAGAAATTGTACATCTATCTTTTTTTTAAATCATATATCAACATCATGACAAAGACAAAAAACAAACAACACCTCAATATTTTATATCATAATTGTCTTTCAATTTCTTTATCATTTATATATCATGACAATATAAAAAATTGCATATCAACCCTTGATTTTCATATCATATTTTGCTTTGTTTTTCTATTTTATTGTATATAATGACAATGCTGGAAATTGCACCTCATCCTTTCCTTTTATATTATATACCATCATGTGCCCAATAACTATATTTCCATGTCAATAATCAATGTAATGCCCCGTTTGGTCATTTACTTGCCTTTTAGTTTCTTTGGTGTTTAGAGCTTTATGTTAACTACCCCAAGTTATTTATGTCTTGCTGTTCATAGCAGTTCTATAGCTTGTTATCTAAGTTTTCTTTAAATTGTGGAACTTAGAGTGAATTATCAATAAATGCACCCAAAGTCACATTCTGACACCTCCTTTATCTTTGGAATTTTGAATTTTGGTCTAGTTGGACCTTAAGTTGTGTCTCATGGTTCTCATGTTTAGTTTGAGCTGACTTGTGGAAATTAGTTCAACTAAAGTTTATTTTGGAGTCTGGGTGGGAGTTTGGTGATCAGAGCAGCAGATCGACATCATGATGCTTCCATCAGCTTTGGACTGTAGATTTTAGGCTAGTTGAGACATTAGTTTACTACCAGAGGTGTATGTTCTCAATTTGGGTGCGTTAGTGGAAAATTAAAAATTTTTCTCTTTTTTTTGTTTTGTTTTGGTTTGGGGGATAATTTTTCCCAAACGACCTCCGATGGTCTTTTTTTATTCTATTGAGTCTGAAATGTGTTTTTCATGCAAGATGGTATTTGGTTTATTGATTTTGGAATCTATTACAATTCTGAGCCCATGTTTGAAAATTTAGTTGTTATGGAAATTCTGCAGAATCCAGGTACTCAACATGATCACGCTACTTGGGCGTGATCGCGTTAAATCATGCTTTCCCTTATTTATCAGAATCTCTATAGGGTGATGCAATTACATTGTTTTGGGATTTTAGGGTTTTAGTGCGATCATGATATGAGCACCGCAATCACGCTATTTCATGACTCGGCCATTTGACGCTATCACGCCAGTTCACCGCAATAGAGCAAGATTATGGTCAGTCATAAAACTGCCAGACCTCAAAATTTCAGTCATATTTCTCATTCTCCCTCGATGTTCTTGCTTCTTCTTCACCAAAAAATCACTCCCAAGTTTGTGTGTTATTGTGGGGGACTTCATGGGGTGGATTCCTAGTTTACCCTCTTATTTTAGTAAGATTTTTCTCTTTTCTTTTTCCTCCTTAGCTTAGTGGATCTTTAATTGTTTTTTGTTCCTTGGAAATAATAATTAACAGATTCCTCATTTATTTGGCGTAATGGGGTTATTTGTGGAGTGTTTATCGCTTTGGGGTTACTTTCCACCAATTTCTAGGTGCATAGTATGGTTAATTCTCCATTTCTTATTCTTGAAATGTGTTACACTTTTCCATAAACTTTATTTAGACAATTTAGGACCTTCCGATGGCCTAATTGCGCTCATTTTCAAACCATAGGTTTTCATGCCAATAATTTTTATTTATTTTTTTGAACACGGGGACCATGGTCCTATTTTCTAGACTGGATTTTCACTTGGCAATATGTGTGTCATTATTCAATTTTTGATCCCTGGATGTGTATTTTTATCATTTTGAGCAATTTTGGGTATGGTCGGAGGTTCATGTTAGTGTTACTTGCTTTTCGATGTTTCTCGCTATCGCCTAGGTAGTAGACTTACTTTTTTTAGAGCAGGTTATTGTAGAATAATTGTGTGGCGTGACCAGATGTGTAGGATGGTTGATTGGATTGGAAGCCCTATTTTAATAATGTATCTCCTATTTAATTGCTTTTAGGGGTTGCATGGAGGAACGTAGAAGGTGTTGGGCTGTATATGGTTGTCCTGGCCTTGTTGTGGCTAGACTTTGACCCTATTAACTGAGATGAGCCATTATGTGACTAGTGAGTGGGCTTTGTTCTTAGCTTGTGGACTTTAGCTGATAGTAGTCTACATTTTTTTCTTTATTACTATTGTTGTGCCATGATCATGCATTTTACATAGTGAGTACTAGTAAATTAAGCATGGCGGGCCCAAGGATATAGTAAAAAGTATTAACAGACTTAACTAAAACTGGAAGGTTTTCTTTCTAAATAAACATAAACGGAATTTTTACTTATATGTATAATTATGCCACGACCACCTAGTGGGATGGCTCTATTTTCATAATATAACCAAAATAACTTTAACTATGATAGAACTATATCTTTGGCACTATTGGCACTAAGCCGGATTTTCAGGGTGCGTACCCACTATTGATATATAGGTGTGGAACTCCTTAGGGCCTACACTATTGATATTGAAGTGCAGCACCCTGGGTGGGTCCCATGAAGTTAATATTGAGGGGGGGCTCCCAATGCGCGGACCCTTCTATTGATTGAGATGTGCGGACCTCCGGGGTGTAGATCCTACTATAGATAGTGAGGAACGAACCTCCTCAGTGGGGCTCATACTATTAATATTGAGGTGTAGACCTCTTGTAAGGGGCCTATACAATTGATATTGAGGTAGGGTCTCCCAGGGTGCGGTCCTTGCTATTGATTTGGAGTCGTGGACCTCCGAGGATGGACTCGATTGTTGGCACTCATTTGCGACCTCCTAGTATGAGATAGTTACATTCTAATTTAGTTTTCATCACACCTTGCATGGGCTATGGTCCTCAAACATAAGCCAAAGATAAAAAAATTTCTAGGTTCTGACAATTATTTCATATGGTTAATACCCTTTTGTTGTGGCCCGTATGGAAAATTTTTAGGCTTTTACACAAACTTCAAATGGACACTCAAATTTGATTGGAACCCCATATAAAATACATTTATTAATTTTGAGTTTAAGATACATTACTTACTCAATGGGCTGATCTAAACTTGGATATGCATTCAAACGATCTATTAAGGTCCCAAAAAAAGACTTAAAATTGCAACTATCTCTTCAAACCTTTTAAAAACAAAATGATAACCCATGACCATAACCAAAAGTCATTATAGACTTAAAATATCACTTTGAAGCTCATGAAATTAATGTATTTTGAATTCAATAATCTAAACTTAGGCCTTAACTTGCATCAAACTTAGGCCTTAACTTGCACTTTTTCCAGTCTTACACCAAATTATGAAAAGCCAAAATCCAATAGCCAAAAAAACGTATTTCAAGAAAAAATATATGTTTTGGAGCTGATGAACCTAACAGAATTATATTACTTCTATCTCCTAATGTTGACTAAAGTCAATTATTTCACCTTAAAAGATTTCAAACATAAAAATTTCTGAAAACACTTATCTTTTTCTATAATTTTCAAATAAACCTAAAAATAGACAAATTATTGTATGATCATCTATAAGGAAGGTAAAAATGGTAATTTCCCAAGATTATTCCAAAATGACCATGAGGGTCATTACAACTAATTAGGCATACTCATCCTGAAGCTCAAAAGTTCTAGAACCGCCTGACTTTATGGATTCTCAAGGAGGCACATCAACACCTATCAGGTACTTGTCAATATCCTTAAATCATACTCAATTTTCTATGTAGTTATTCTATCCCATATAACACTCGAAGTCATCCCTAAAGCCTCATAAGTTTAGTTACCCTCTCCTTCACCCTATTGGCATTCGATTCTTATTCTTACTGCTTATTCTCGACAAGCCCTTTACCCAGAGTGGATTAAAGTTTTTCAAAAGTAGTTCATTTATCCCCATCATAGCTTTGTACCTATTACCTCTTGTATTTCCCTCTGATGATTAAAGATAAGAACATATCCTTCTGGACCTCAAACAAATGCCTTAACTCATAGACCATCACTTCTTATACATTTAGCACAACCTACCAACAACATAGCAATGACTAAAGCCCATTTCAAGGTCATATTAGTAAGGTTCATAGAAGGAAAAATCCTCCTAGAAACCAAGTTTAACCATCATTGGTTGATAGGGGTGAAGTTAGTATTGGTAACTTCTCTCTTCGATCAAGACTATATTGTTGTTCCCTTCTTACTCTCTATCACTATCTTGTTTTCCAAACATATACCAGCTCTAGCCTCTTCCTGTATCATAAGAGAATCATGAGAGGCATGGGGTACCACTAAGACGTTATTGATCACCATTGAAAAAATCAAAACATAGTTTTGTAATGACCCTGAAGGTCATCTTTGGCCTTTTTTGTAAAATTACTATTTTTATCTTTTTTTTTAGTCGCCCCAAGTAATATTTGTTTGGTATATGCGGTTGTATCTTATCATGACCTAAAAATTAAGTAGATATGGCATCCATATTTCATCTGTAGAAAAGCCTAACCTTAGACCAGAGTGAGTAGTGGGGAGCCAATAACAAGAACCCAAGAAATCTAAAAGAGGGAGATGAAAAGAAGAAGTACAAAAACAAAAGACACAAGAACAAAAAAACGTAATGACTAAACTCCGAAAACCTGGTGTCATGGTTGTAGAGCATCTATATACATAAAATACATTAAACAATACTCAAGGGGAAAAACTATAGAAATACAGCTATCCAATAAGATAACTCCACCAGAAGGAAAAATGGTTAGCAAGGACACTAACTACTCACTGAATCTCCTTTAATCAAACCAGTTAATGCACTTGATCATGTCTATTTGATTAACTCATGCCAGGACCTACATCAAGAAAAGATGATAAATGTAGCATAAGTACCAAAAATAATGGGTACCTAGTAGACATCATAGGCCCACTAGGCATTATAAAGCATAAATAAGGTAAAGAAAGTTTAAAGCAAGTAGTATAGTGCTTTAATATTTAACAACTCAGAAGTGGTCGCTACCATAATAGCTAATAGGTGCGGGTAAATAGGTTAGTCATCAGCATATACAATATCAACTAAAAGGTATATGGGGTCCACTAACAGGGTGGGACCCTCCCCTAAAATAACTCGATTCACAAGAAAATCATAACTAGAGGTAGCACATACTTGGAAGTCAAGTTCAAAACTAACAACATAGAAATAACACCAGTAATGTAGCTACTAAAAGTAATAATAATGGTAGTAAGGAATGTAATCAACCACATTGGAGAGTAGAATTCTTTCCTAGCTAGTAATTATCATACAAGCCTACAATCAACCCAATAGAACCTCCCTCATAAACCTCGAAGAGTAAAATTCAATGCAAGAAGATGTAATGCAAAGGGGGTACTAGATCAATAAAGAGAATATCCACATGTTCCTTCTCTAGTATAGTCCTAAGGCAAGACAGACTGTGTTAGGAGTATAACTAATTATCAGTGTTCTCCCTCTTTGGGATAGTCCAAAATCAAGAGGGTTTCAGTGGAGGTGTGAAGATTTATTGGCAAACACATTCTCTGGGATAGTTCCAAATCAAGAGGGGTTATGGAAGCATAGATAATTATCAGCAAGATCCCTCACTGGGATTTTCCGGAGTCAAGAGGGCTTATGGAAGACTCGAAAAGTGTTGGGTTCTCCCTCTCTAGGATAGTCCTGAATTGAGAAGGACCGATGGAGGACTTGGACTGCATACCTCAAAACTAAATATTGACATGCTCCTTCTCTTGGATGGTTCAGAATCGAGAAGGACCCATTGTGGAATCAAACCATACACCACTACTCCCGTGGGATACACATCATGATCTAAGCACAGTGCACATTTCGGTAGAGTCTGTGGACTGACTCGAACCCGCATGCAAAACCTTATAAAAGCCCCGCCAGTAGTGTAGTCATTAAAGAGAAAGTGCCAACACTTGGGCTCAGTCCGTACATCGTATTTCACTGGAACCTAAGTACCCATATATAAGCACAACCCATGTCATAGCAAGATCCCACTGTCGTTACGTAGGAAATATCTCAAACTCATAGTAATATCAAATGAATAGCCTCAAATCATGGGGAAAAATAGAACTGTATAGCTCATAGCACAGACAAAAATGATATATGTATGTGAAACCTGCTTCCCAGCAATACCCTATCAAAATCTAAATCCTATTTTAAAAATGTTTTAGCGCACACTCGCAACACAAAACTAGTCGACATGCATGACTATTCTAAGGCCGATGACTTGAATTTATTGGATAAATGCAAAGCCCTGGGAACGGGTATAACCTTCCCTAGCCCAACCATTTTCTCGAATATCGGTTAAACATACTAGAGGTGCCATAATGTCCAAAGGCTATTTTACGCACGTATACCAGAAGATATATAGAGTCATCATAGCTCAGTCAAATACCCTTTCACCTAGACTCGTACTAGACTAGAGCAAAGTATCACCACAGAGGGCTACTAACTACCTAGCATAGCTACCTCCGACGAGGTATAATACTATCATGCCAAGAATCTACAACCCAACCTAGCTCTAACTGACCAAGAAGAAGGTCACCACATAAGGAAACTAACAATCAAGCATAGTTATGCCATACCTAACTAGGTATGGGGTAACCACATCGGGCCATAAATCGACAGACAAGGTCACATCCAACTATCCATGGCCCTAAAAAAAAAGGTTCCACCCTACCAGAATAACATTATAACTTAGGTAAAATACAAATAATCATCCTACATAGATTAGATCTAAAGCCACAAGCCTATATCGAGGAATAGTTGTTAAGCTACGATCACCAGTTTAATCCCCTCCCCAACTTTACTGCAGTCCAGAATCTGCACATGATGATATGTATCAAAGGGGTTACTCCTCCCCCAGCCACACTACAGTCCATAGTCACGCGGTATAGCCCTAAGGTAAGTAGTTAAGCTAGAAGGTATCAAAATAGGCCATAGGCTAGAAGAATAAGCATATTGGGGCTCGAATAATCATCCCAACCCCTAACTGGCGCTTTTCTATACATATGCTATACTAATAACCAATCTGAAGAAAGTGGATTGTAGCCTACCTGGATTCTAGTGATATCCTCGAGAAGTATGCGACAAATATCCAAAATCACATATGAAGCTCAAAATTATGCAAGGCTAGCAAAAATGTAACCCATGTGCCAATACAAGTAAAACAAGAATCATGTTTCTATATAAATAGAGGGGTCAAAATCTCATCTAAAATTAGGTTCGTAAACCCTAATAGCTAGAAAAATAAAAATATGTATACCAACGTGTAAAGCACCACTTGTACATCGTAGGTACAAAATAGAGCTAAATTTATGGTAGGATCAAAAGATATAATAACCCTGTATAAATAATCGTAGAACCACTGTAATGCATTTCTATAGAGTAGAGTCTAATTAAACCACTTCAAGAATCCTTGGCCCATACTAGAAATCGTAGGGGAAATGGGAATTTTTGAATAAAAATAGTGAAAGTTTTTGGAAAAAGCAATTTATACCAAAAAGCACTACTTTGACTGATAAATTAGTCAAATCGATTGATTTATCAGCATTTCCACAGATTTATCGGTCCAAAGGGTCGATAAATTTGTCCCCGCAGTTGGAACCTCATAGATTTTTGGGAAAATTTTGTGAAACGCACACAAAAAGGAATGAAGTACAATTATAACACTACATATATCAATTCCTTATGTAACCGATATTCCAGATTCAATGGGATCAATGAAAAAGAGATTCGAGATTATATGAACTGATTATATCTAAAAAAGGTCATAATTACAAATGAATTACACCACGGCCACTGCTAGGGATCCAACCTACTGATCCAAGTATGTGGTAAATGACTTGATATAATTATAAGGACGCTCTAAATGAAAAAAAGTCACAAAAAATATGAAAATGATCTCAAGTCTCATTACAATATCTGCACTATAGGAACTTTCATCTGAAAAAGTTAAAGAAATGGAGAAGTTCCTGAGGAGTGAATAGGTACGGGTCTTGGGCTCGCATATTCCTCTCCATCTTTAAAGTATCTTTCTCAACTAGGTGGTGAGTCCAATGAACCGTCACAATTGGAATATCTCTGGACCTGAGTGTGGCCTCAGGATATGCCACATAAACCAAATAATTGTCCAACTTAACTGAATTAAAATGGAGTACATGCAAAGGATCTGACATATAACGATGAAGCATGGAAACGTAAAACACTCGATGAATGACTGTTAACTCTGGAAGTAGGGCTAACTTGTAGAAAACCACATTGATCTGCTTTATAATCTCATATGTCCTAACAAACTTAAGGAAAAGCTATT
>JBDJHY010840011.1:0-15090 GCA_039654485.1 Withania somnifera | reverse complement strand
TTGAAGGAAAGTTGACTTTAGTCAACGAGTACTAAATTTAAGGCTCTAAAACAAGGAATTTGAGATATCACTCGACCGAGTTGCCAGGGATCTGAACTATCAGTCCCAGCAAGTCATAAATGACTTGGGGCAACTACTGAAATAGTATAGGATGCAAGACACTGTGTATTTATCATAAATGACCTTAAGGGTCATTACATTAAGCTTCAAAATTAGGAAATTGAAATAACACCCAATAAAAATTTCAAGGAAATTATTGGACTTTAAAAGTCGTAACTTGGGGAAGTTGATAGAAGGCCATAAAAATATTAGAAAAATTAGAAAATATG
Source organism: Withania somnifera (assembly GCA_039654485.1). Classification (NCBI taxonomy): domain Eukaryota; kingdom Viridiplantae; phylum Streptophyta; class Magnoliopsida; order Solanales; family Solanaceae; genus Withania; species Withania somnifera. The sequence goes on along the minus strand of JBDJHY010840011.1, from coordinate 14,761 downwards.
GAAAATGACCACACGACTTATTACATTGTGAGTGACACTTGGCTTTGGTAGAGTTCTTATATAATAACAGTTATCCCTCGTGTACATAGATGAAGCCATTTAAGGCCCGTGTGGAAGCAATTGAAGACCTTTATTTTTCTGGTTTTATGGTAGGTAAACTAAGCCTAAAAATTCATATTCTCTCTTTGATACAATTGAGAGGTTAAAGTTATAAAGTAGTTTCTTTGAATAGCCAAGAGTAGCAAGAATTCTTATGTGGATTGTAGTCTTAGGCCCTTGGAGATAAATGTTGGGTATGTGGTATTTTTTCTTGTGTCACCCAAAAGGGAATTATTTATGGGGTTTGGAAGGTGGGGTAAGCTTAGCCCCAGGTTTATTGGGCCCTATAAGATCTTAGAGTTGGTCGACATTATTTCTTATTGACTTCACTTTATTCCAAATTTAACTGTCGTGCATCCCCGTGTTTCATGTATCTATACTTTGCAGATCATTGCCTAACATATCCCATGTGCTGCAACAAGAGCTTGTTAAGTTGGTTGGTCGTTTGACTTATGTTAAGGAGTTCGATGCCATTATTGATTGAGAGTTTAGGCTTAGATCTTGGGATATTCTAGTAGTGAAGGTTTGTTAGGTTGTTGAGGAGGCTACCTTGGAGATATGAGGGACCAATATCCCTATCTTTTCATGCTTTCAGGTACTATTCTTACCATGATTTTCGAGGAAGAAATTATTTTTAGTTGTGGATGTTGTAATGACTCATATGGCCTTTTTCTTGTATTCCTGCATTTTTTATCTTTAGAGAATTTTGTTAGCTTCCCAAAATCATTTATGATTTTCTCATACTGGTAGTTCAGTTCCTTGGAAATTTTGTCACATGTTATCATAATTTCCCTATTAGAGCATTTTCCATAGCTATAAAACAACATTTTTCTTTCAAAGGAGTAGTATCTGTCACTTGTTGATGTTCGTAGGCCTCGAATTCATTCTCAGAGCATAGTGTACTAGAGGGTAACGATGGCATGGCTCTAGTATGCAATTATGGAGCACATAGAAACTACGGACCATGATAGCATTTTCAGGTCGCGATTAAGTGGGTGAGGAAACTAAGAGTCGTGATCAAGGACCTGGTTAGTCCTGACATATAGGCCATTTCCATACTTATTTCCCCCCTTCCAAGTCTAAAATTTCCTCACGCAAATATATTTCATGAATCTATTAGAGAAAATTCAAGTAGTAAGTTTTGGGTTGTTGTTGAAGATTAGGGATAGAGTTTTTGTCATTTATTGTCATTTTCAGGTGAATTTCATGCATAATTCAAGATACTAAATTCTTGAATTATCTCCCTTGATTTCAATCTTTCATTGGCCATTTAAGGACATGCTTGTGGGTCCATTTTAGCTCAAATTCAAACCATGTGTTCCTAAAGCTGACGCATACCTAACAGTGATTTTAGTTTTACTTTCTAGCTTATGGGTCCAATGGTCTCATTTTTAGGCCCATTTCTTACTCAAGTTGAATTTTGAAATATGTGTTTTATACTTCCCATCTTGACACGTAGATTGTGTTTTTTTATTGTTTATAGCATCACCACAGTTTTTTGACTTTTCTACGCACATTTAGAGGATTACCACCAGAGCCCAAGTAGTCTATGATTTATTATCTCTTATATTGGTACATGTATTTGTATTGTGTTGGCTAGAAATTTGGGGAGGATTAGTAGGTTTTTTGCGCCTTCTATGCTACTAATGATGCTTTCTAACCATTTTGTGATCCCGTGAAGGGATGTACTTCGTTAGGGATGGAGTGCTTCTATTTCATCAATGTTGAGACAGTTTTTTGACCTTAGATCTATTGACGGGTTATTTCTTTGTACTATGTTAGGGGTGTGATTAGTTAGGTTCTTCTTGTAGGTCTTAGATGATATAGAAGGTATTTTTATTTGTATTGTGTTGTACCACATGCATTCATTTATGTAGTTAGCATATGTATATGTTGACAGGCGGGCCATAATATTGGTTTGATATTTTGGTGAGCTAATGATACTAAAATTGTAATCTCTAACTAAACATAACCTAAAACAATGTTCTACAAAATAAACTTCCACGACCATGGACCACTGTGGACATATTTTCACAAATATGACTAGTTTGAGGTACTTTTTCCTTACCTATAAGTATTACTATGGCTACTTCTATCCTTGAAGGGGCTTAGAGTTGTGTTGCTACTTTCCGTTAATGGTGAGGTCTAGAGTGGTCTTCTTTAGGTGGGGCCTTTGAAGCGTGGTCCTAGTACAATTTTTATCTATTGCATGGACCAAAACTATGTTATTTGGGCATAACCTAGTTTCTAATTTTGAGGTGGGAATTCCTAGGTTATGTTAAGAGTTATTACTATTATAGCTTTTCACCACCCCTTGCATTCATCTTACTTTGTACCCTTCGGGATTACAGGGGAAGTGACACTAGGTTGTTAGATTTGCTATTTGTGCCTATCGGTGGACTGGGGTGTGATGACCTACAAGGTAATTTTCTTGCTTTTCTACATTTTTTTATGTTTAGAGACTTCTATTCACTACCCCAATCATGCATGACTTGCTGGTACTGGTAGTTTGTTTACCTGGAAATTCTGTTGCCTTTAATCTTAGTTTCCTTATTTTGAAGACTTTACCTTTAAATAGGTGGAACTTAAGAGTGGATTCTTAGTCAGAATGCTCATAAGTATATTCTGACGGGTCTGTTAGATTGTGAAAGTCGATTTTTATCTAGTTTAACCTTTAGTTCAAGTTTGGGGGTTTAGGGTTCTGAGTATGAGCTATTTTGAGGGTATTCTGTTTAGATGGAGTTCAATTTTAAGGTCTTGATGGCTTTTGGTGATCGGAGCATCGGATCTATATTTTGATTCTTCCATCAACTGTAAAATGTTAGATTTGGACTAGTAGGGTTTCTTGTATGCTCCCCAAGGTGTTTGAACTAATTTTTGAGGTCCGTGTGAGTTTTTGATTTTTGGCCTCTTCTGGTTAGGCTTTGGATAGGGGTCGTTTTTGTGAAAATGACCTATGCTTATTGTTTCATATACTCCTTTGAGTCCACAATATGTTTTCATACATGTTAAACATTCTGAATTTTATATTTTATGGAATAATTTGCATAAATATTTTTTGAGCACATTCGCACTAAGGGAGCATGGTCACAGTAATGGTTCGTTTTTGTCATTTAGATCCGACGGTGCTCTAGGAAACAATCAAACTATTTTGAATTTATTTTATTATTTTTCTTTTTATTTTCATGGTACTATGTGGGAGAGATCGCATTACATTGTGTCCAATGATATATATGTCACTTTACTCGAATTTTCAGCCATTTGAAACATTTCCCACTCTAAGGTGTTGACTCAAAATTTATTAAATTCATTTCTAATTACTGTTCCTTGCTAGTGGATGTTGAAGGGAGTTATTTCTAGAATTATTCAACAATTCTAGGTCGTATCTTCCTCCTTGTTCCTTTTTTTTTAATGGTAATGGTTTATAAAATGGTGAATCTCCATACGAGTGGGAATTGAGAATTATTTCCTTTTTATCTTGCATAGTTGTACTACTGGGAGCTTAGTGGTTATTATGGTATTCCTCTCCTTTGCAATTTTTGCTAATTTTTGCATATCCTTTCTCTTGATTTTCCTTCTCCTTAAAGAAACATTTTTTTGTCAATTGAACACCTATTTGGGGTTCATTGTAGCTAAAATTAGAACCATGTGTTTCCTGATATGAGGCCTACCTGCCAGTATTTTTAGTTTTATATTTTGGGTTGCTAGACCTAGATGCCCTTTTAGCCCCGATCTCCGACCCGTATTGCGATTGGAATATGGGTATCATTCCTTACCTCTTGAACCATAGAGTGCATTTTTAATTGTTTCAAGTATTTATGAGCATCATGTAGTGGTTAGATATATTTGGCATGCTTTAAGAGAATTTTTTCTAGCATCCGGGTAGGTTAGGTTTACTTTCTTCTATACTAGGGATGATACTGCATATTTATTGTGGTTGGACAAATGTTTGGTTAAGTATATAGGGTGGTTTCCTTCCCATTATTCCCTCTATTATTGTTACTTTCTCTACTTCATTGTAACCCCATGTAGGGATATAGGAGCACCCTAGGTAGCGTAGTCCCATTTCTATTGTTGTGGGAAGTCCTTGGACCTTTAGAGGAGGGGTTTGGGTATTATGAGACCCGGAGTGTGGTGTGTTTTTAGCTGGTGGATATTTGAAAATCCTAGTTGTGTTGTAGATTTATTAGTTTTTTTTCAGTGCTACGTCCATGCATTTTGGGCTTTGAGTTGTGGATTTGGGGGTACGGGTGCGGCGTTGAAACTAGAGTTTCATGATAGCTACATAATTAACAAAAATGGATGATTTAATGGCTTAAACATGATAGAGTTATTCTATATTTATATGTATTCAAATTCAGGTACCACCTGTCTTACAGATCTATTTCAAGTATAATTTGGCTAGGTTTGATTGTCGCAGTCTACTGTCCTATTATGAAAGGGGCATTGTATCGATGCTTACTGTAAGATATGAGCCAACTCTTTGCTATGAGGAGAGTGTTTAATGTGAGCTTACTATTGACTATCGAGGCACGACCTCGAGAGCATTCCCCAAGAAAAGGAGTTGTAGGCGTAGTCTCTTTTATCTGATGTCCATGCCCTATGATTTATTGTTACCATGCCTTTGCACTTATCCCACCACACTGTTTGTATTCTTCAAGGTGTTGGGGGAAGTCATTGTGAGTGTCTCTTTTGTTCTGTTTTTACATATCAGTGGTGTGGGAGTAAGGTATGTTTTGTATGTATTCCTTTTTTTTTTTACCCAGGGGCCCTGACAGAAGCATTTCGGGTTACATATGCTCTTTACCTACCTTACTGTATTCGAGATTTCAAGGTTATGTGGTAGTTGTCTATTCATTGGGATAGAAGTACATAGACTACTTGCTTACCATATGTATCTCTACTACGTTGTGCTTTGTTTATTCCTTTACTTACTGTTATCTCAAGTTGTGTAGTTAGTTTATATATCTGTTACTTACTTTTCTGAATTCTACCTTACTAGACTATACCTAATACTTTATTTGCGCCAGGTCAGCCTATGATGCCTACTTGGTACCTGTGTTTGTGGATAGTGCACAGAGATCATAGGTCCCTTGGTTTAACACCATTAGCATGGAGCTAGTTTAGAGAGGCATTTATGGCAAAGTATATGCCTAGGAGTGCATGAGAGTTGTTATGGAATCAGATCATGCACTTTCAGCATGTGTCTATGACTGCACTAAGTATAAGGCTCGATATTTTGATTTACTAGGGCATATTGTTGAGTTAATGTTGATTGAGGATGAGTGGATTCGTTGGTTTCCTCACGAATTAAGAATTGACCTCCGAAGGGCTATAGAGTGGATGTTATTGCTGAAAAGCCTTTTGTTGATGTGGATGATTATGCTAGCAGGATGGATCATAATGTTCAAGGAGGAAGAAATAAGAGACAAGACAACTAGGGAAGATATTTAGGTTATCATGGGTCGCTAGCAGGATTATCATCAAGGCCAATCGAGCATATTGTCACGAACCAAATTTCGGGTCTTGATGGCGTCTACAAACCGCCATTAGACAAGGCTTTTCCCGTAGACTAGAGCTACATGCAAAGGAACATATCCATTCACATCTACCAACAGGAAGAAAAATAATGGTAATATACCAAAAATAGGGCATATATACAAACCTATCCCCAAATCAGGTGTCAGTGGCATACAAAGCTACAAATCCAAGTAACCGAAAGAGATAGATACATATAAAAGTTCCTATAAAAGTAATACTACATAAGGCCTTCCATGAAACAAATACGACAACTGGAAGACACGATCAACTTAAACCCCAAAGCTCACAGTAGTCTCAGTGGTGCACCAATATATTCAACACAATCACGTCTTCTCTGATTACTCATACCAATTCTTCAATATGAATACAATGCAAAAGTGCAGTATGAGAAAAAATATATGGGTACCCAGTAGGCATCATTGGCCGATGGGTCTAAAGTAAAGTGCAATTAAAGTAATGGTGAGGAATGTAAATATGTCAATAGGAGTAGGTACAACTATAAATCTAACTACGAAGATAGAGGTGAAAATAGGTACATATAATAAATATGAATAATTGAAGGGAATATAAGGAATATAAGAAAGCAATTCTATACATTTCTGACGCACAGGAGCATTGAACTATTGCATAATACCAAAAAAAAAAAATGGGAGAAAGAGCACCTGAACTCTAGCAGAGTACACAAGGACAAAAGCTTCAGTTAAAGGTAAAAACGACTAATATGGCCTTGATATAAATAAAGTAAAGAGCAGGTATAAAATGAAAGGCCCCCTATAAAATCACTAGGTACAAACAGAAGGAAAATACACAAAACCTACCTAACACCCAACACCATCGGTAGGCTCAAAAATTATAATTAAGAACTCAGTGTGACATCCCCCTTAAGCCTGTTTAGTAGAACGAACTTGAACAGGATGATGTACGGGGGTGGGAATAGTAGAACTCAAGGAATAACCTCTCAAATCAAAAGACCGCTCCTCCTATCCATCTCTTAGGGCCCCTACTCAAGGCCGAGTTTAACTCATGAATTATCGGCAAGAGTACGCTCGCGCCTAACAAGAAAAGGTGTGCCATTACTATGTAATTGGTCTGTATGGAGACTGGGCCGCCAATAATCAAGAGTATGTTTGCACCATATAATCCGAGGTAGGGCCAAGTTGTACAATTAGTCTATATCAGGACTGTGCGTCAAATAATAAAGGGAAGTCCCATGTTGTACAGTCCAATATAGGTCCATGCCGTACAATAGGTCCATATCAAGCTGCACAATAATCTAGAAAATACTCCGCAATAGTCAAAAAACTCTTTCCATTTATACCTTAAAATAGCACCATACCAACCGGTGGTAGTGTACTTTAAATACATATAAGTAAGGAAAATGCTTTCAAATATTTAAGCCAGTAAAACTCTCTAGTTTTTGATAATCAAGTCTATATCCTATTAAAATAGCCTTGAGGAACCCATATCTCACAATACAACAAATCAGTAATTAAGATGCATAAAACGTAAGACAAAAATAGCACATGAAAACCTACAACACACTAGGATCAGCCAGAAGCCACCAGTTATGTGCTTATCTCACTAATAGGCTATTAACAAGGCACAACACAACAACTAAGGTCCAAGGCCACTTGTATCAACGTCGGGCCACCGATATTTACTTAACACCCTCTACATCCCTCTGCCGTACCCAATGATTAGATAAAACAAGTATAAAAAAAATAGGGTCTCCAACCAAAACACAACCCCCACAACTATCCACAACACACAAAAACTCTACAATAGTCAAGTCTTAAAAAGGGTAAACCTAGCCTACCTGGTTGCCTAAAAAAACCTCTAAATTCAAGCTAAAATCCCTTAAATACCACAGGAAAATTTGAAACAACTCTAAACTATAAAAAAAGAGGTTTAGCGGTCAAAAGAAGAAGAGTGATACCCATATTATGCAAAGAAACTTTAGCAAGAAACGGGACTATAAACATGCCCTACAACCCAAAAAAATATTTTAAAGGTACTAGCGCATAGACCAAAGCAAAAGGAACGTGTGGTGCAAAATTGAGCTCAAAATAATTAAGGATAAAGAGGAATCCATATCAAAAAGTTGGAAGATAAACATTTCTCACAATGCAAGAAAAGGGTTAATTAAAGGGAATTACTTGGAGAAATGTGAGAAAGATGACATATAATGCTCCCCAAGAAACAACACGCCCTTTCCTTAGCTAAACGGTACAAAATGAAGGAATTAAACAAGAAACAATTCTTTAAAGTTGTCCTCATGGCCGTGTTGATGAACCACGGTGCCTTTGGTATGATACCGTTGTAGCACAGGAAAGGCCTCTAGGGAAACCATGGCCTTCCATTCCTTGTTTCTTAAGGGAAAAGTAAAGGGGAGTAGGGGAGCAATTGTTGGGGACAAAATAGATCGTAGCAGCTATTCCTCACCCCAAAGAAACCATTACACGTCACGTGTCAAATGGGGAGACTCCGCAAGCGCGAATACTTGGTCATTGTGGAAATATTACAGGGAAGACCAGACCCCCCCCTATGGTAGTCTGTGCCTGAATCTCCCAATAACTAAAAAATAATACTTTGAGGGGTCGAGAACGATCATTAATGTGCTAAATTTCAGCAAACCAAATATGACACTAACAATATTTTGGATCTAATTGAATTGTCGAAATGAAAATCAAAGGTCGTTTAAACAAAATGAGCCTCCAAAAAAATTGAACCAAAAGCATAAAAAAATGAATGCTCACACGGACCCTCGAAATGAGTTCGGACACCTCCGGATGCACAATAATGACCCAACTAACCCAAAAATAGGATGACCTCCCATTAACATGGTACATAACCCACTCAGGTGCTTAAATATCCAATCTAACACACATAATTTCCAAGGACTGAATGTCCTGAGCCAATGGCCTCTCATAAGAGGAAATAAAAGCTAGGCTCCACATGCTCATTGTCTTCTGGCTCAAGGCATCTACAACTATATTAGCCTTTCCCCGATGATAATGAAAGATCAAATCATAATCCTTCAAGAGCTCAATCAATCTCCACTTGCTCAAGTTAAGATCCCTCTGACTCGAATATATTAAAATTTATGGTGATTATTATAAAGGTCAAAATTAATACCATATAGGTAGTTCCTTAAGATCTTAAGAGCGAAATCCAATGCTACAAAATCAATGTCATAGGTGGTGTAGTTGCACTTGTGATCCTTCAACTTCCTTAACGCATATGCTATAACATGCCATTCCTGTATATGAACACAACCCAACCCAATACTTAAAGCATCAGAATACACTTTATAGGACTGACCCTCCATTGGCAAGGAAGTAACTAGGGTGAGAGTTAGAAACTCCTTTAGCCTCAAAAATTTAAATTCACACTCAGTTGACCAGTGTATGGGAACGTCCTTCTGCATAAGTCTAGTCAAAGGAGCTGTATAAGATGAAGAACTCTAAACAAAACGGTGGTAGTACCTAGTTAATCCAAGGATACTACAAATCTCTGTAGGAGTAGTATGACGAGGCCAATAATGCACTGTAGCCACCTATGCTGGATCAACACTAATGGAAGAACTTGACACCATATGGCCTAGAAACGAAACAACTCAAAGACACAATTCTAGGGGTCAAAGCCTATAATCTGCGCAGGATATCTACCTACTCTGTGCTATCCACAACCTATCTTTATTAAACCTAACACTTTCCATAGTATCAGAAGCCAATTAGAACTCTGGGCTGGAAACTCTATGCCACAAAACCAACCAATAGGATATCTGCAACCATAACATATAATGCCTTGAATAGTGCCATATAAATGTTGGAATGATAGTTGTTATTATACAAGAAGTCTTCAAAACACAAATATCATTTCCACCTGCAACCAAAATTGAATGCATAAGACCACAAAATATCCTGACACACCTGAATAGTCCTCTAGTACTACCAATTGATCTGAGCATAAAGCATTGTACCCAAGGTAACCACAGTACCTATCTCTCTGTACAATAACCTATAAAATCATGAGGTAAATTATGTTCCCCTATCAAATATTATAAAAACGGGTACCCCATGAAGTATAATAACCTTGTGAATATACATCTCATCTAGTATATCCACACCCCAAGATTAGTGTGTCAGAAAGAACTAAGTTGACTTTCTCAATTGACCGAGGATCATCAGAAGCAATCATGTCCTCTAGACTTGAGCTGAAGGCCTGAAACAAAGTCCATAGTAATCCATTACAACTTTAACTCAGGGTTAGGGAGTATTTAAAGCTCATTGTCTGGCCTCCTATAGTCAAACTTTACCTGCTAATGGTTCAAACACTGATACAAAAAGGATGCTATATCTATCTTCATAATACTCCACCGTTAATGATACCTCATATCACGGTACATCCTATCAATACCTGGATGGATATAGTATCTGGAGCAACGAGCCTTCTGTAATAGATTTTGAATCAACTCACAAACTCTTAAAACAACTAGGTGGCCCTGAACCTACATCACACAATTCAAAATTTTCATGGCTCAACTAAAATCAACCCTCTAAACCCTTTCTCTCATCTAAACAAGACGAGGATCCTGATAAAATAGCACATCCAAATTTTATCCAATAGGGATTTCATAGCCTCAACATGAAAAACCACCCACCCTGTTGCTAAAACATCAAATATAACCAATATATTTTCCAAGGATTGAATTTCAGATTGCTTACCATTTCCATTTTAGCGCATTTGCACTACACCAGCGTGATTGTACCATTTATTGCTTTTTCCCTCATTTAACGTGATCACAGTAGTTTAGTGTGTTTTTTCTTCATCGTGTTTAGATAAGTAATAGAAAACCTCGATAGTTCAGCCTATTTTCCTCCAATTTGTTACTCTTATTTCTCTCCCTCTCCCTAAAACTCTATCAAGGCATGATCAATTGGTTCTAAAGGATTTCTTGGGGAGTTCAACTTTTATCCCCTCCTTTGGTAGGTTTATTTTTTCATCCCTAAATCTTATAAGTTCATCCATTAATTCATAAGATAGAGTTGTTATTTCTCCTTCAAGTTCTTAGTTGATTAAAAGTAATTTCAAGTGAGTTGTGCTTGGCTTCACTTTGTTTTCAAGTTACATTTGTTCCCAGTACGTAATTCCTTCGATTCAACCTTTTGTCTTATGTAACATTTTACATCTTTTCCACAATCTTTGCTTTGCTAATTGAGGACTTTTGGGTGGTCCAATTGAGCTCTAATTTTAACAATATGTTCCTCGAGCTAAGGCCTTCGTATAGGTATTTTTTAGTTTTTTTTTCAAGGCCGAAGAGCCTGCAGGTCATTTTTAGTCCCATTTAAGCAATATGGGTCTCTTTCCTTGTGTTTGACCCATGGATTCATAATTTGGAAGTTTTGGGTGATTTGATTGTGTTCGGAGTTTTGATTCCATGTTACATGCATTTCGAGGATTCTAGTCAGTGCCCAGGTAGGCTAGCTTTTCTTTCCTTATAGACTGGGCTACTATAATATTCTTATTGGTATGGCTATCTATATGGGATTGTCGTTATGTTGGAAACTTTTGTTTAAATAATTTATCTTTCCTTACTACTTTCGGAGGCCCTATGGGGGGCATAAAGGGTTTTTATACTAATTTGAATATCTTGGTCTTACTATAGGTGACCTTAGACCCTATTGGCTATATTTGAGCCATCATATTCTGAGAAATGTGGGATGAGTTATTAGCTCTTGGCCTTTTTTCCAATCCTTGTTTGTTGTTTACTCCCTTATTATTATTATTATTATTATTATTATTATTATTCCATTGTGATCATGCTTTTCATGTTCATGTTTCTGGAAGATTTAGCACGGGCGTTTCCCAGGGCTGTTGTCTTGGCATAGACCTTAAATTTGATTAAGAAGTGTGGTTCTCTGGGGCATAGACCCTAAGATTGGAACTAGTGGGGCATAAACCCTATATTTTTTTTGAGGGGCGGTCCTCTAGGGTATACACCTTGAGATGGTAACTGATAGGTTGTAGACCCTGCATTTGATTTAGAGATGCAGTCCTCCAGATCAGAGACCTTGAGATTGGCACTGATGGGGTGTAGACCCTATGAATTGGCACCATTGGGGAAAAACCCCTTGTGTGATATGGCACCAATCATATTTATTTTTTATATGCTCCTTTGCATTCATTCTCGTGTTCTTTGTGCTCACTTGGTTTTAGGGGAGTCACGATGGGTTTTGTTCTGTTGTTTGTGCTTATAAAGGAGATGGGGTGTCGGGTAGGTATTTGTGTGTTTATTTCTTATTTTGTTGTTAGTTGGATTTACATTTATACTTTATTACTTGCAGTACTTTCGCGATCAAATTAGTATTAACATTTAGCTGGAGTTAGGTACAATCCCATTTTTTAAATTTTGGGTTTTCCAAAGTATTTTTTCATTCTCACTGTACTACGGTCGTGCTTATATTATTTGCGTATATCTGGTACTTATGCTATTTTAGCAGTTGATAAAATACAGCTGTCACTACCTTTCCTATCTTTGCGGCTAGTTTACTACTACTTTCTTGCCATAATAGACCTGCTTTACTTTCCTCAAAATTTCTTACATGTATTTTATTTTTCTTGGTCGGCCTGTGATTCCTATTTGGTACCCGTGTTTGGTACTAATGTAACTATTCTTACAATTTCCTTGATACATATATCAGTAGTGTTATTGGAGACACCGAGTTCGTGCTATGTAGATATTACTGACATGCGAAGAGCACAGTGAGCTTTACCACTTGAGTTGATTGTGGTTTCCTTGCTATTTGAGTTTTCTTCATTGTTTTCATAAAACGACTGATGTATTTAATTTTGTAGGAGATGTATTTATATATATTCTTCTTTTGTATACTCTATTTAGTATTTCCATGTGCCATTAACACTAGGTTTTTGGATTGGGGTTATATATATTTCTTTCCTGCTTCTACTATTGTATATTTTTGGCATTATTATTGTTTGAGTTGTTGATTGTGATGATTATGTCCCATTTAGAGTATCTCTATGTTATAGGGATAGGCTTGTCTACCAGAGGTCTATAGATGCCATCATGACCCAACATTTGGGTCATGGAAGAGTTGTACAAAGCCTAGGTTAACCGATCTCTTTGGCATGTGAGTAACTACCTAGTAGAGTTTGTGGATTAGTGTGCAGACATCCTCCTTCAATCTTTAAGAGTCTACAGGGTGCCTTAGGAAAACTTTAATCTCTTTAATCTGGGCGTACTCCATATGATAACCTTATTTTTGATAACCCTTTCCTTTATCTACACCAAGAAAAAGGTACAAAAGTGCAGCATGGGTACCAAATAAGGTACCTAGTAGACATCATCATCCGACTGGGTTAAGAATAATATGCCAGTAAATAAGAGAGGAAGAAAAATAGGTCAGAATTGTACAAAAATAATAAGGAAGCTATGACAGTAGTAATAACCCGGAGTGTAAGATATCAAAGGTACTAATATAAAACTACAGGAGCTAAACATGATAGATATAAACTACCATTTCCAAAATCCGAAACTCGTGTCGATGTAGGGAAACATACTTGTGCTCCAGCCTATTCAAACCTCATTAACAAAGATATTGTGTATGTAAGAACCACGAATAAGGATTGAATAGAAGGATACTACTAGATAAAAAATAAAAGTAAACACACAAGAACCTACCAGCATCCCATACCACCGGTAAGTACAACTACATAGTATATCCCACCTGGTGCCCCATCCAGTCGATAGGCACAAACAGCATAAGAAAACCCATCATTACTCTCCTCTTAATCCCGGTGAGCACACACCATACCTAAGAAATACACAGGGACTCAAGAAGGTAAACTAGATTAGTAATAATCTCGGGCACACACCACTTGTCAGTGCCAAAAACATCAGCGGATGCACATCCCCTATCAGCATCATCAACATTACCGAACACACACACCATGTTAGTGTCAATAACATCATTGGACACACACCCTGTCAGTGTTAATAACATCACAAGACGAACAACCCCTGTCAGCATCATCACCAAAATGACGGCCTAGCCCTTTAGTACCAATATTAGTCCCAACAGTAAATACACAAGAATATCAGTGCAATAGCAGAAATAAGGTAAGTAACTGTCAAAATAGTAACCATAGAAGAATAATAATATGGTAGTAGCAATAAAGTAAGTAGCAGTCCCAATAGTAAATATACAAGAATAATAATACGGTAGTAGCAATAAGATAAATAGCAGTCCCATCGGTAACTGTACAAGAATAATAATACGGCAATAGTAATAACATAGATATCTATTATAAAGGGATATAAGTGGAGTCTAGGATCGGCCGAAGGCCACCATCTAAAAGCCATCTCACCACACTCACTGCGTAATAGATGAAATAAATCCTAGGGTTAATAGCCCCCACATGGTGGCCAAGACCAAGGCTAGCAACCCTTACCCTCTATGCTTTCTCACGGGCCCTTTGGAGTTGAATAATGAGCACCAATAGATTAACGAGGATCAACCTATGTAACCCATCCCACACTTCTATCCAAGTCACAAGAATAATATCACTAACCCAGTCTATAATGCAAAAAATATGCCTAGCCTACCTAGATACCGACGAAGACCTCCAAGTGTGCACACGGTGGACCTGAAGCTTCAAAATGGTTGACGTCCCCTGGAACTATACAAGTAACAAGTTACAAGATTGAAATATAACTAAGAGAATATATATCACACTAGCATCTGAGGTTGGGAAGTGGGGGCTGACAGCCTTGAGAAGCAACTAAACTACCAACGCACAGCCCTAAGCTGAAGGAGAGACTAAGAAGTAAGAGCAACGAGCTGAGGTGAAATGGTGGAGTCCTAACTTGAGGGTAGGGGCTACTGGGGTGGTCCCAGCTGAGGTGACCTTGTCGAGGTGACCCCATAGCCTGAAGGAAGAATGAGGACGTAAGTTTTCTATAGAAGTCATGCTAAGAAGGGTTGGTGAGTCCTGCAAAGCTGACCTCGCCAAGGCGATCTCGGTGGGCAGAGGAAACAGGTATGAAAGAAGAGGAAAAAGATCTAAAATTTGAGGAAAATGGCTTGAGCCATATTATATA
>JBDJHY010840010.1:0-25345 GCA_039654485.1 Withania somnifera | reverse complement strand
AGCCAACATTACAACCTGTTAAAGTCCTATTTGATTCCTTTCACACAGGCTTTATTAGTAGAGATAGACACAATGGGAAAGCATATGGTACTTCGGGTGCATGCATGTGAGTCTTTGTGAGTGTGAGAGTTGATGCTTTACATAGCAAAAAAAGTCCAAATCAGTATAATGAATTTATGAAATTCAAAAGAGTGTGGACTATCCTTTTTCAGTAAGGGCACATTTGGGAAATAGAGTATGCATGATTGTCCTATCTTGTTGCTTTTATGAATGATTAGCCTCTAAACCTAAAATTGTAATGAAAAAGTAGGAAATGCAATGTGATTCCCTTGAATTCTGTCGTGTTAATGTTAATATATGAGTTGACAATTGTGTTCCATGAAATTGTGACATAGGGTCATGGTTATAATGTTATAGTATATGCAAAAGGGTGTGATAATATCGTAGGAAAGTATAAGTAATTGTTCGAGGATGAACAAAGGGCTGATCATAGGCAGTTTTACCTGCCGGAAAGCCATATAACTCTTATTAATTGACTTTGTTTTGAGAATAATTGTATAATATATGATGGTTTCGTATTGAATAGATTAAAATACTTCTAACCAATGTGATTAACATCTTTTTCAGGAAATTATGAGCATATAGAAGAAAACAAGTGAAGAAAAGGCAAGTCAAGACGAAAAGAAGAATTTCCAGCAAAAATGTACTGATCACGATAGGGATCTCGTTGTGATCCTTATCGTGATCCAGCTTTACTGACATCAGCTGGGCTTGTTTTAAATGGGCTTATTAAGAATAATTTAGTCTTTTTACCAACAAAGACAGAAACCCTTAAGAGGCATTTTTTTAGGCCTTATCATGGGAAATTATTAGACTTGTGGAGAGGAAGGAGGCCATCACAAAGGGAAGGCGGAAACGCTAGGAAGAATTCACTACTATTGCATCAAGAGTAAAGATTGATCATACACTTATCATACGGTATTTATTGATTATGAACTCCGTGATATTTGTAAATCGTATGGGCTAAAAACCCTTATTCTAGGGCTTGTGGTTCACACACTACAGATGAATTATAATTAATGTAATGTTATTGTGTTCTGATAAAATTGATTGTTCTTCTATTTTATTATAATTGCGTTTAAAATTGTTGGCCACTTTTAGAAGCAGTCTTATGCTTGCTATGCTATTGATCCGATAACCATGTGTAGTGAACTGGAATAAAAGGAGCGCGTTTATATTACCAACCTTAACCCTAGGAAAGTAATATAACTAGATTAACTATGACATGATCGTGTACGTAGTTGCTTCACTTGGGAAACTTAGGGAAGATAGCTTAATGTTGTTATGATAACCGAACAACACTCTAAATCTAGTGTAGTTGTTACTTGATTAATTAGATGGCTAATGGACGATCCATCCTTAGTCATATTAATAACCCCTAACTCAACAATCAACAGAAAAATAGTTTTACGTAATTAAAGTTCAAATGTGTGTGTGTGAGTAATTCCATAGCCCTAGAATCTTTACAAATCTTAAAGTTCTTTAATCGTATTTTACAACATAATTTCTAGTTTATATTACAAGTTAGTTTTCAATTAATTTAGTATACGCCCTAAAAATCTCAATCAATACTTTGGACCTAAATCCTTTCGTAACTTTATCAAGAGAATCAATTTAATATAAGTCCCTGTGGGTTTGACAATCCGGCTCGCAAGAGCCACTATATTACTTGTACGATCGTGTACACTTGCGTGTGCATTTGAACACAACAGTAACCAGGTTTTATATGAATGGTAAATGGAAACTTAATTCTTATACATTATATGTTACCTTCTATAACTGCGCTCATGAGCAGTATGGAGGTATTTTCTCATAGTATGGAATCCTATTTTCTCATCGTTACTGTGGTTTCTAGATATTTCCTATGAGGTGAGGTGAAAGTTGGATTATAATGAGACTTGACTTTCCTTCATGGACAGACTTGATATTTTTAACAGCGATATAATAAATGGGCTAAGACCAAGTTTGGCATTTTTGTGCTAATGAATATGCCACCAGTTGGTTTTTTTATCAGGATTTTATATGTGGTTAATCCCTCAATGGACCCTCCGAGTTGGGTCGCTATGCCTAAGGTATGTTGAGTGGCTGGGGGAGGGTCATACAGGAGTAGGAGGGGGTAAGTATATGAGAATCTTCCATGGGTCCCTCTATTGGAAGATTATAAATGGGGGAGGGTGCGTAAAGGTATTATGTACTTTTCAGCCCCCTTTGCATTGCATTCTTCGCTCCTGGTTGTACTTTTTAGGCATATGGGGGAACTATCATTGGGTTACTTATATGATGATGTGCCTTTTTCTAGCTAGGCCTATATTCCTTGCTTTACTTGTGATCGGATTAGTGCTTTACATGTTGACATTCTCTTTTGTGGTTCCGTGTTGTGCCGATCATGTTAGAGCTCCAGGTACTTGTCACATTGGTCATGAATTTCCTGTGAATTAGACCCTATGTGCTATACCTTGATAATTGACTTCTCTTCATACTTGTTAGCTGATGCTGCGACTATTCCTCCTTTAATTGCCATTTGATAGCATTTGACCCTGTTCATACTTACTTATGCCCGTTCCACCTATGATGCCCACTAGGTGCCCATTGGTTTGGTACTCATGCTACACTTATGAATCTTTTGTGATGTAGGTCTTATCAGGGAAAGAACGATTTTTTGAGTTAGCTCAGAACTATTTTCGGGAAGACAGTGAGCAGTCAACGCTTATACTAGCCGATTTTCCTTTTGTTGTCAAAGTTTTCTCATTTGGATTCTGGATAGTTGTTTTAAAGTTTTTCCCTATTGAGAGTTTTATTATTTGTACTATTCTATGTGTAAATTCCCTACAGCCATGATACCAGGTTTTGGAAATTATTTTATGTCATGTATCTTTGTTTCTTCTTCTCTTTTCTCCTCTTCTCTTTTTGCTACTTGATACTGGCCCACCGCTCAACACTCTGGGCTAGGGATAAGCTTATATATAGATGGGATGTAGACTCCATCACAACTTTATTTTCTGGTCATGAAAAATTGGTTTCAGAGCAAGGTCTCATAGTCATTTCCTAACAACAAGTGAGTAAAGATCATGACTCAAATATTATTGGAGAACTATCTTAAGAGGGCACTTTTAGATCAAGACCACCTTATTTTAATAGGAAATATTTCTCTCATTGGAAAATAAGGATGGATACACTCATCAAGTTATATGATGTCAAAACAAGGAGGGTGATAAAAATAGGGGAATATCAATTCCTTCCCACAAAAACAAATATGGTATTATAAATGATACTACTCCTTCATTAGATAACTAGATAGTTGAGAAACTTGAGATTATTCAAATAAACTCAAAGCTAAAAACATCTACAACTCTATCATTGGAGAAGAATATGAAGAGATCTCATGCTGGGAGACTGCTAAAGAAATATTGGATAAATTTGTAATGACTCTCAAGGTATCTTTCCTAACTGTTTTACCCTTTCGATTTGCATTATACAAAACTAAGTTTGATTTCTTGGTTAGTTCGGTAATTGAATGAACTTTGAGTAAATTTTTGAAAAATTTAAATTTTGATGCTTAAAAGTGAGAAATATGGAAATTTAGGGGTCATTTGGATTGTGGAACCTCAAAATGAAATATGTTAGTTCCATCAGCTCCATAATGTTGATTTTTGTCTAGTAGGACCTTCTTTTTCTATTTTAGCCCTTTCGTGGTGATTTTGAGTGGTTTTACTGGATAAAGTTGATATTTAAGGGAAATGGTTGACTTTGGTTAACATTCAGGCTTAGAGTGCCTGAATTTAGAATACAATGATTCCATTGGTCTTAGAAGGTGATTTTTGATCTAGTTAAGGGTCCTTTTATTTTTCGTAGGCATTGAGTGCATTTTCACCTTTTTGGAATAAAGTTAGTTTTTAGGATCTTAATGGGTATGGGTCAAGGAAATCTCAAACTTGTGTTTTAATAATTTTTTGAGCCCAGAACATCGTATATTTTCATATATGATTTATGTACACGGGGTTCCGAACAAACTCTAACGGTCTATTCAGAGTTTTGAAAATTAGATGATTTTCTGTTGTTGGTAAATTGGTCATTTTGAATGATAAATAATTCATGGACGAAATCGACACTTATACAATAAATACAAAATTTTGCATCTTGCGCCCAAACTCTTCATGCTTTCACATATTAAGGGAAATTTTTTCTCATTTTGGCAATATTAAAGAAGAAATTTCAACACCAAATCATTGGATAATGTCTCCAAACGTGATTTCATAGATTTCCATCAGCTAATTCATGAATTTAACCTTGGATTCAAGGATTTTGAACCCAAAAATTAGGGTTTCATGTATGAACTCAAGAATTTGTAAAACCTTAAACTGAACTTCTAATGTATTGGGGTTTTTCAAACTTGATAATTAGATTTCCTAAGTGTCAGGCAACAAATTTTCGCAAAAAAATTCAAATTTTGATATTATGGTCCCAAGGTGGATTTTCGAATAAAGTGTTAAATATCAAGATATGGGTATTGATGGTTGTTATTTCTTGTGGGTAATGTGTTTGTGGATAGAATTTTCTTATTTGGAGGCTCTACTAATGGGCAAGGCTCATAATTAATTTTCCTAATTTTAAAGCAGGTTGAGGTTCCATGGTCTTTGTATAAAACTTTGATGTGTATTCTGTACTTCATTAGTTGGGATTGGTGATTTTGTCTAAGAACTCAAAAATTAATGGATTGATTATCATATGAAATAACATAAATAGCATAAGTCATTTAGATAGCAATGATTATCGATAATTACTTGAACATGGTGAAATTATTGAAAAATGGAAATTTAGATTGTTGTGGTAGTAAATTGTTCACAACTTTATTGCTCTTGTTACGATTTAGGGCATATTTATATTGTTGCCGTGGTAACTTTCTCACAACTCGATTAAATTATAACTTTAACATGATATTATTATGGTAACTTGCTCACAACTTAATTTAAATTATAACTTGAACATGTTCATATTGTTATTGTGATAACCTGTTCACAACTTGATTAGATTATAACTTTAATATGTTGTTTTTATTGTTGTGGCACAACACCAATTTAGATGGATAAATATCATATGTATGAATTGAGTACCACACAGTTATGGAAAGGAACATTATATATACATTTATGCATTGAGTACCACACCATTACGGAAGAACAAAATAATATATAGGGATTGGGTACCATACCAGGATAGGTACATGAGCCTTATGACCCCACAATGGGTCTTGGCTATGACCAATATCAACAGCATGTGTGTATATTTAGGGAAGAATTGCATCATGAGTACTTGAAAATTTTCATTTCATTCACATAGATTTGATCTCATTTGAATTGTCTGCCCGATTGATACTTACACTTACTTGATAGTTGTTATCGAGATTACTTAATACTTTTTGATGATTTGATACTACTTGAACTTGATTATAAACTGAACTTATTTTTTCTAGTTTATAAAGTGAGATTATCAATACCTATTGATGATGAGATTCTTGATACTTCATGGTTACCTGAGATATTTTGATGATAATTGAGGACTTATGCATAGTTGATAGTCGTAATGGCTAGGATTCTATACAAAAATTGGAATATTAGCTATTGACTGGGCTCTTGTATTATGAATTGTTTGCAGGTTATAGTATTGGGGGTTATATGGATAGTAAGAGGATTGTCGTTGTTTTATACTTAGACAAGGGGAGGATGCTGTTGAGTACCGTTGTTTTCATAAAGGTAGATGCCGCTTGAGCAGACCAGATTTGAGATCTCTTATCTCACTACTAGTAGCATATTTCAAGACATTTAGAGGTAGTTTCCACTTGTACACAGTCTCCGATGTCTCATCTTATCGCTATTCTAGTGTCTTTACTCTTTTAAAAGACTTATTGGAATTTATAGGCCTAATTTTGCATTAAATCTTACTTAGTGTCTTTGTATATTGGCCTTTTGGTTTTGGGGTGTATTAGATGACTTCCGTATATATATAAATATCTTTTTTATGTATTACTTTCCATATTATTTTGGATTTCCTTTTATTTTATTTACGAGTTATGCTGACCTACCAGGTTGATGAGGTAGATGACATCATGCTTAATTTTTAAGGTGTGACAAGTTGGTATCAGAGCCTAGGTATTCATAGGTACTATTATACACAACACAGGTTTAGTAGAGTCTCGCGGAATGGTGTGGAGATGTCCATTACTTATTTTCGGGTGGCTACAAAACTTTAGGAAAAAATTTCATTTGTTCATTCCTTATCATATGCCCTTGGTTCAAGCTAACTCTAATCACATCATTTACATTCTCTCATATGTAGAGAGGACTTATCGTTGGGTTTGAGAGTTTATATTAAAAGGTGTCATGGTGTGGTCTTGGTATACAACCCGATGCTAAGAAGGAAGTGATAGACTAATGATAAAGTTATGTAGACATGGCTAAGCTGCTCAGGTATTTTAAGGACAAGAATTGTGGATGAGTTAAGTAAAAAGATGCGAAGATTGTACATCGGATATTTTGAGTTGTTCAAATTACTTTTGGTTCAAATGGAGGACTTAAGGTCCTAGAAGCATCGTTTGGTTAGTATTAGATAATAAATATGCGAGAAGAAGATGAATATATGGATTTTCTTTTTCGGAGTTTAAGATTTGTGTAGGTTTTAGCCTTCAAGTTCAAAAAGTAAAAATGCAAAGTGAGGTGGTTCAATACCGAACCTTGTGATGAGTTACATAGAAATTTAGATGAGGAAAAGATATATTCTTATGGTATGAGAAATTTGTGGATGGTTGGAGACTTCACTAATATTTGGCACAAGTATTTGACTATTTGGATAATTATTGAAGGATGCAATTTGAAGGTTGGAATGGACTTGACATCGATTTTAAATTCAGTAGCTTCATCTTGATGAGAGGTACTGTCAGGATTGGCAATGATACGATTAGTTTTGGGTAAGGATAGTTGCCGACATACAAAGAGTGAAATAGGAGCAACAAAGATCTTTCTTTGGGAAGAGAGAGAGGAACACAATTCAGAGCTGCAAATAGTGGCAAATGTGTTTTCTAAGGATTATTTGTACTAATGACAATTTTGAGGAGTATGAGTGAAGGATTAGTGATGTCATGATATTCCTCTGTTAAGGTACTATGCATAGACTCCTAACATGTCTACTATGGATATGGTTTTGGGTTACCTCAACTTGATTGGTGTAATGGATTCGAGATTTACTATGTCCCATGTGTATTGTACTTTGTTTTTGGCCTTGTTGTGATGTTTCGCTTCAACTTAAAGCTATTTGTGTGTCTACCTCATGAATTATTTCTTTGATGGTGGGTAAGAGGAACTGATCTTATGTTAATTCTCCATTGGGTTATGGTATGTGAGTATACTTGACCTTCCTATGGGTTTTTTGAGTGATGAGATTGCGGTATCATAATCTTTTATTAACATAACCACCAGAATCCTGTCAATGGACTATAGTGATTGTGTTGGGTTCTGATAGAACAAGTGTGATTAGGACTATATTTTTGATCAAATTAGGCATTATGTACAGAGAAGATATGAGGTTATGGAAGTCAGATAATTGGAAGAGTTTGGTTCTGGGCACTAGAAGTGTAGTGTTATGAGTAAACAAGAAGAGGATCTTAGCGATTAGAATGAAGGAGCAACACTATGAATAGAATTATTTCTTGGATTACTTGTGTGTTTATACTGTGGGGATCCTAGAGGTGATCTTTATGAGATTATGGATGATTGACTTATAGAGTATGTGCATTGAGACTAATAGGCGTCAGGGTAGGATTCACTACCTTCCTGAATATTGGATCTCTCAGGCCGTAAGGGCTCCTTGTTAGTTGATTTTGTCTCTAAGGTTTTGATTCGTCATTATTGCTTGTATGTGGGAACCAAGGAAATATACTAGTTACCTTCTTACTAAGCCGCCAATGTAGTGTCAGTATCTTAGTTTCACCGTCAGTGGTAACGGTACTCGCTTTGGGTTTGGGGATCATTTCCTAATGAGGAGGAGAAGGATTTTTTGTTTCCTATTATATGCATAACTTTGGGCTGTTGTGATATTTCTTGACTGTAGGACAGTTTACTTGTTGGGTTGTATATATGGTCTCCTTTGGGATATTATTGTCTGTAGGCTTTCTCTGTTGGTTAGAAATTTTCTTAGTACTTGTAGTATATTCATAGTGGTTGGTCAATTACATCGGTCTTATGGATTGCCTTGGAAAGGCCTTATATGCATAATGGTCTATTGGTAATTGAAGTATGATCAGGGATGTCATTAACTTTGAGCATAGCCAGGTTTCTGTTATTTTTTGTGAGGTTATGTATTTTTGTGGTAGTAGTGAAACACAAGTTGTATTGGTCTCTCCTCTCAATGTTTGATATTGAATCGGTGTGTACTTATTTTTTATCGGTTGATTGCGGTTTTTCTTTCCTTTATGTATTGGTACACTCTATACTAGTTTTTATGTGATGAAGAATCTTTTTTTAGTTTCCAGTGTGTTTCCACTTAATAGGTTGATTCTTAATGGTGGATCAGTTAATTCCATCCTATGATATGACCTAATTAAGTGTCAGTGATTGAGATGACTTTGTTCTTTCGAGTATGGTAGATTTGATGTGGTAGTGGGATGTGTTATGACTTTTTCATTACCATGAAGGGTGTGTGTAGGGGAATGATTTGGTATTGATGGTTGTGCAAGATCATGTCTAGAGTGAGACTTGTGTCATTATGTTTAGGTTAATGACTAGACTAGTCTCAAGGTATTTCTGTACTTCTCAAAGTGATGTTTGAGATTAAAGGAATCTCTAGTACGACTCTCAGTATTCAAAAAATTTCTATGGATAGTTGTTCAGTCTCCTTATTTTGTCTTGGCCTCGTTTGGAGTTTGACATATGAAGTTTCAGATTGTGCAAGAGTTTTCTTTTGACTTTATTTGCTAGTGAGGTGTTTAGTTATCATGATGGAACATGTGGAGTTGTTGTTTCTGTGGTTAGAAGGGACACTTTTTTACCAATGGGATTTTAGTAGGGAGTTATTCCTTCATTTCATCCTCACTAACCATGTTATCTTGCTAAGGATTGGTAATTCAGTGTTCTATGGTAAATTTCAAAAGCTTAAATATCTCGACTGTGTTAGTTCTCTATTTGAACCTAAAATAGTAAAGATGGAGTCTATCGGTTCAATGTGTTAATCATTGAATAACATTGGTTTTTTGTGGCTGAAAAGAAATGGATCAAGTCGGGTTAACACCTTAGATAATTCAAAAACATCATCGGAGAGTTCATTTTACTTGTGGTTTTGAAATCGGGAATAAGAAATTTGTGTTTAGATGTTTGTGGATAGTTCCATCCTGTCATCCATTGGGAATTTTTTTGTTGAGGTAATGAAATCTAGTAGATTTTTGTATGAAGGGTCATAATGGAAAGACAACGACATGTATCTTAGAATCTTGAGTTCCACAACACAAGTAATTTGATTGATACGTGTAAAGGGGCGCATGATAGCTATGGTTCATCCAATTTTGTTAGGTCACTTTGGGAACTCACCATTTAGAGATTTGAGCTACTAGTTGCTTATGAGACAGAGTATGCCTATATTTATATTGAGGTAGAGATTCATAAATGTGTGTGCAATGGTAAGATTACCAACTTGATGAAATAGACTTGATGTTTTGATCCATGAATGTTTCATCCAAGTTGCATAATTGCTCAAGGTATTAGTTGTACTAATGATCCATTATTGTCAGTTATGGTATATGTTGGAGAGTTGTTTTTTTTAGGTATTGTATGTTACCATTCCATAAAAAGATAGTGGGTACGCATCTCATTATGAAAGTCAACAAATGTCTAAACAAAGTTGGTCCGAGTGATTCATCGATAGCAGAATGGTTAATGGTACAAATATTTTGGTCTTAAAGAAGGGAATATTAGTGGTTTTGTGTGTTAAAGTGCATCATTTTCCAGATGATTAATCTATTTTCATGTTTTGGGTATTGATGACCAGACTAATTGGGATCCTGTTCTATGAGTATGGGTTGATTTGAGATTGGATTATACAGTTAATCACCATGAACGGATTATGCCAACGGATGCCACTATTATATGTGAGTCATCCAAGGTACTTGCACTTGGAGGATGAGTTGTTAGTTGATTTTCAAATATATATTGAATTTTAGAGTGGTATTGGTTTAAGAATTCAAGTTGGGTTGAGGAAATAAGTCCATTCGATGATTTTCCATTTTTTTACAGATTTTAAACATAGTTTGAGTCCATGGAGTGAACTAGGTTATCTTAGTCATCACAAAGAGGGAATATACAAATCTATTGAAGTTGTGGTTGTATTTTCTACCATTGATGTGTTGATTCTCTATTTTGACTTGAAAAAAATTGGACTTGTGTTGTATTGAGGTAGTGATATTTTGAGAAGCTCACTTGAGAAACAAAAACATACTTTATAATTTATGCTTCAGGCTCTAGGTTGAGCTAGTACTTCATTCTTTTCTTATATTCAAAGAAGAGCATGAATTTTAGTGGTGGATTTTGTAATGATCCTCAAGGTTATTTTTTTGATTCCTGTGCATTTTGACTATTTACCCTTCTTGTTGTTGAATTATGCTAACCTAAGTTTAATTCCTTGGTTGGTTTGGAAACAGAATGAACTTTGAGTAAGCTTTTGGAAGTTTTGGGTTTTGAAGATTTAAAGTGAGAAAATGGAACTTTAAGGTCATTTGGAGTTCGGAACCTCGAATAGAAAATCCATCAGTTCCATTAGCCCCAGAATGTAGATTTTGGTCTAGTAGGACCTTCATTTTCTATTTTAGAACTTTTGTGGTGATTTTGAGTGGTTTGATCGGATAAGGTTGAGTTTTAAGGAAAATGCTTGACTTTGGTTATTATTCGTGCTTAGAGTACCCGGATTGAAAATTCGATGATTCTATTGGTTCCTAGAGGTAATTTTTGGTCTAGAATTTTTGTAGACCCAGGGTGCGTTTTGACCTTTTTACTGGAAAGTTAGTGTTTAGGCCCTTAATGGGTATTGGGTTAAGGAGACCCCAAACTCATATTTTGATGGTTTCATTGAGTTTAGAACATATAATTTAGTGTATTTACATATATGTTATTATTCGTACTCACCCTTGCCTTTTTCTACACGTTTCTGTATGTGCATCAACGGACCAGTTTTGAGCTCTCTTCTCTCACTACTAGTAGTGCATTTCTAGACATTTAGAGGTAGCTGCCTCTTGTTCACAGTATTTGATGTCTCAGCTTATCCTATTCCAGTATCTTTACTCTTTTGAAAGACTTGTTGGGATTTATAGATCTATTTTTGCATTGAATCTTACTTAGTATCTTTGTACAGTGGCTTCTTGGTTTTATGGTGTATTAGATGACTTCTTCATATATATAAATATCTTACTTATGTATTACTTTCTGCATAATTTTGGATTTTTTAAAATTTTATTTGTGAGTTAGTCTGACTTACCGGGTTGAGAAGGTAGGTGCCATTACGCTTGATTTTTGGGGAGTGACAAAATTGGAGTTCACTTATGAAGGAACTAACAAAGTCAACTAAACTATCATGAGTTTTCTAGTACGTGATTATGAATTTTTTGAAATGAAGGAGGGAGAATCAATAGAGGAGATCTTCTCAAGATTTAGTAGAATCATTGGAGAGCTAAAATCTACTAGAAAGATATATCCAGTACAAGATTAGATTGCAAGAATTATCAAAAGTCTTCTTGCTCAGTGGAATGCTAAAGTAGTTGCTATTGAAAGTATGGGCATCAAAGATCTTTCTTGTGATGAACTTTGAGAGATCTTATTTCTTTTGAAAAAGCTTATATACGCAAAAAAGGTCAAGAGGAACATAAAAAAAAAACTTTTTCTTTCAAAGCAATTGAAGAGACAAAAGAGGAAAGGAAGTCAATGAAGAAGAAATAACCCTTACCACTAAATCTATGATAAAAGGATTAGATAAATGAAGCTCAACAGAAGAAGTAAATTGATCACTACAAATAAGACATACAATAACGTTCAATGTTATGATTTTGAAAAGTTCATACATTATGCTTCAAACTTTCCAACAAAAGAAGAGTCTTACTCAAAACCAACATTTAGTAGCTGGAGTGATGAAGATACATCAGAAGATGAACAAAGAAGATTACCATATATATGTCTCATGGCTCAATGAGAAACAAGCAAGATAAGATCCTTTGTCTGTGATTACTGTGATAGATTAAAAAACTTACTAGATTAAGCTTTTACTGAATTAAACCATTCTTACAATGATATAAAAAATCATCAAAAAATGAAAAAGTTATAAAAAATTGGAAGTAACTACATTTGAAAGAGACTTTCTTGAAGAATAGATGCTTGAACTCAAAGTTGAGTTGCAAAATTATTAAAAGACCTCAAGAAAAGGGTCAAATAAATAGAATCAGTATACTTGTGAAAAAACTTGTAAAGAAAAAAATCATGATTTATGTAATTTCTCAAACAATAGCAAAAGCCAAATAGATATTGCTAGTCAATCGACAAATTTTATATCAAGCAACAACACATCTTTAAAAAGAAAAACTAATAATACAATATTCTCATGTTCATGTAATTATTGTGGTAAAATTGGACATAATATAAGATTTTAGATTCTGTTTCTCCTGCTCTCACAAATGTATGGAAACCAAAGAAAATTTTAACAATACTAATCATACTGGATTGAAGAAAGTCTGGGTACCAAAAAGGAGCTAGTTTGTATTTGCTTTGCAATGTCCCTATGGTGAACCTAAATAATGATAAAGCCCTGAATAAAACTAATATATAACTATTACATGATCGACTAAAAAGGAAGAACACACAAAACCAGTTGATGACTCATGCAAAGAATGAAGGAAATAGTTATATATTAAGTATTCGTCATTATGAAAACCATGAACAAGAATTTCAAGTATCACGAATTCTCATGATTATCACATAACATTCATGAACAAGAAAGATAGTACAAGTTTTAAGTTATTATGAGCCTAAGTGTGTATGCAAGACTTATGTGTGAGGATTTTTCGCATCGTGAGGATCATTCGTCAAACTAGGTTAAACATGTTACCTAGGTGGTTTTTCCCAATTAGTTGCCCACCTGTATTTTATGATCGATCACTTCATGCTCATGTAACCTCTATATCCTGGAAAGGTATGATAGAACTCTCCTAGTTAGGGGTTATTATTTTAGATGTCAGATGCTCACATGACATATGTCGGTTAAGAGAAACTCTCATTTTGTTCCTGATTTTGAACTATTACACTATACTTATTATTTTAAACTTGAACCTCACAGTCTTATGATATTTTAGCATGACCCCAGCTTTATGATATCTTAGCACGTATTTTAGATATTATGATTTCAATATTTTCTCCAGTCTTGTGATATTGGACATAATATATATATATGTATGTATATATATACATATTAAGTATATTATTTACTTGTACACTCCAAGTACTGACTGCACTTTACATTACATTCTTTCATAATGTATATTTTAGGTGTACTCTTAGTCTCATGACTAGTAGACTCAGTAGATTCCACCATGGTATGAGTAAGTCCTCATCCTCCTAAGGCTAGTTGATCATGAAGACTCAATGTACTTTCTGTGTTGTTCAATTTTAGTATTTAGAGTTATCTAGGGGCTTATTTGAGTAACTCGTTAGTATTTGGTAGAGGCTTTAAAGGCAGTCAGTCAGCCATCTTGTATAGTTAGTTTTGATCAAACTATTAGTGTCAACAACAGAAGTGTAATTTATGTTATCTTTTTATATGTAATGACCTTCAAGTTCATTTTTGTGTTTTAACATTGCTTCTGTGTTTGCAATGTTCTATTAGCTTCCCCAATTTATTTATGACTTGCTGAGACCGATAGCTTGGCTTCCTTACAATTCAACAGCTCGTTATCTCAGTTTTCCTGAATTAGAGTTCTAAGTTAAGAATAGTGTAACTTAAGAGTGTTTTCCTAAAAAACACATTTGACATCAAATTTCATCTGGGTTTTTAGTTTAGAATATAGACTTTGGTCTAGTAAGGTGGTTAGTTAATGTCCCAAAATGTTCAATCTTGTTTTGAGTTGGTTTTTGGAAATTCAGTTCATATGGAGTTAAAAAATTGACCTGAATAAGCTCCTAGTGATTGGAGTGTCGGCTAAAAAATTTGACGCTTCCATCAGCTCTAGAATGTCAATTTTGGGCTGGTAGGGTTATTTGTAAGCTTTCTAGGGTGACCGACTATTTTTGGAAGTCCGATTGGCTTTTAACTTTTATGGGTTCTTTTAATCCATTCTACTCTAGTCTCTATTCTGCTCAAATGATCTTGTATGGTTATTTTGTCAGTTCCATTGAGTCCATAATATTATTTCCATGTAATTTTCATATTTTATTTGTTAAAATCGGTCTCAATTTCATTCAAGGCCCCTTTCCAAGCAATTTTGAATTGTTGTCAAAAGGTTGTAGGCCTGACCTATTTATTAGCATTTTGGCCAACATATCAGTAGCCGATAGATCGATTGTTTGTCCATTAAATCATCCACCTACAATCTTTAAATATGCCTTCAACCCCTATTTTGAACATAAATTTCATTGTTTTCTCTGCCCTTTTGCTCATTTTTATTGAGCTAAATTTCCTCCTTGTGATCTTTAATTGTTATGGGTCTTTAGTGGGAGATTCAAGGGAGCGTTGTGTGCAATCCTTGGTCGATTTACTCAGAGTAAAACCTCTAATTATCTCATTCTTGATTCTTGTAAACTTCAATTCACATAAACTTTGCGGGCTCTTTCTCCTTCATCTTTCATCTAATTGAGCCCATTTTTTTACCACACAACCCTTGAGCTAGGCTCTACATGTTGGTGAATTTTTTTTTATCTTTGAGGCTCATGGTCCTGCTTTTATTTAAAATTTCGATCCATTTATTTCTATAGCAATATGAGTCTTATTTTTCTCGTCTTGACGAGTGGATTATTATTTTGCTAGCTTCATGCAGTTTTGAGATCATTCGTGGTTTTTATGCTTTTGGTTGCAATTTTTGAGGTCTTATTTAGTTCCAAGGTAGGCTGTAACTTACTCTTTTTTAGATTTTTTAAATTTATTGTAAATGGGTAACTTTAGTTGGGTTTTCTAGCATGATTCCTCTCGCCGATAAAATTTTCACCAATCTCCTTATTCTATCGGTAATCAGGTTATCTCTTCTATATTTTCACTGTGTTGTAACCTTTATACATTTTTTACAAGGGACTCTAGATTGTAGTGTGTTTGGGGAGGGGAATAAATTGGTTCTTAATCTTAGAAGCTATCCCCCAGTTCTAGCTAGTGGCCAATATAGTCTACTGCTGTGTTGTTTTGCAAGTATGCATTTGTGGTTGGGCTTGTTTAGCCAGTTTTTTGTTCTTCTTTTGGTAATAACTATATCATAACTTGGGTTTTCATCAAACTAATATCTGGAAGAAATTTTTCCTACTTCTATGTATACTTACCACAACCACTCAGTGGTATAGAGCTACTTTCCTAAATATGACCTGAACCAGCTTATGTAAACTAGATACTGGATTTTGAATACTATATTTATATCTTTCGCAACTATTGGGTATTACAGAGCTATTTTATCACAATGCCTTATTTTGTGATCTTTCATATATTTTCAGGGTTTGCCTTTATGGTGGTACTGTAATTTTATTTAGTCTTATAGGGGCTGAGCTATGGGTTTAGGCATTTGTTCTATGTGTTCTTTCCCTGATCTAGCTATTTCGAGGTACTTTTTTGATATGGGATTGGGTCCCTGCATGAGCCCTGCCATCCTAGGTCTCTACACTTTAGGCGTAACCTAGGAGATGGACAAAAAGGGGAGTTGTGGTATATAGAGATGTCTCCTGTTGGACCTTCTGTTTCAAAAGTATCCCAGGGAGGGTAAATGCTAGCACTTGTTCTACTAGAAGTATGGGATGCTAGGTATGGTATTACTTGCTATGTTCTTGTGCTTATTAGTGTTTGTTGTATCTTATCTCTTATTAGTAGTACTCTCCACCTATTGTTGTAGCTCTAGAGCTCCAGGTACGTGTCACTTAGCCTTTTACTTGTTTGTTCTTAGACTTGGTATCACCTTCTCATTAGTTAGATGACGTCTACATGTACTAGATGCTTTTACTCCTTATCTCTCTATGCTTGTGTGTTTTTGACCTGTCTTGTTTATATGATCACTCTTTAATTAATTTATGCTTACATTTGCTCAATTGGCCTATGATGCCTACTGTGTACCCATATTTTGGTACTCATACTGCACTTTCTTATGCATTAATTTCATGAGGTAGGTCCTATTATGATTTATTAGGGAGGTCATACTGGGAGCTTGACCTCGGAGACACGGTGAGCACTTGAAGTTCAAGCTAACTAGGTCTTCTTTTGATGCTGAGCTGTCCTTATTTTGCTTACGATAGTTATTTTGTGCTTTTTCCCCTTTGGGTTGTATCTATCTAGTGATTTTGTTGTATATATGCTCTACAAATACAATAACAGTTTTTGTAGGGGGGTGCATATATTTTTGTTTTGCTCTCTCACTATTCTTACTTCTTTTCTTCTTTTCTTCTAATTTCCTATTTTTTTATATTTGGTTCGGGGCACCTACCCATTGCTTGTCACCCCGGTTTGGGATTTTGGCTTGTCAACTAGTGTGATAGTGTTGCCATCACAACCCGATTTTATATCCTGATAGAGTGGTATCAGAGCTTAGGTTCATCGGTGTCAATGGATGTAGGAGCATGTTTTTGGTAGAGTCCCACATATTGCTATGAAGACGTACATATCCTATCTTCGGTAGGCTACATGCCTCTTTTAATCATACACCTCTGTCTGAAAGCCTCTACATACTAAATAATGGATTTTTAGCATAAGAATTTAATAGCTAGCCTCTAATGAATGAAGTAATAAATATATAAATAAGCTAATGTATAAGCTCTAGATAAATAAAATAAAATAAACTCAATAGTTGGGCCCTCGAATAAAGTGAGGATTCACCAATCTTCTAGTCTTATGCGAATGCAGGCAATGTCAACCTTGAATAGCAGGGCAGTTAGAAGAATCTGCATGGGGGTTAACACATGTAGAAAGAGTAGAATCAGCACGCAATATGTCCACTGAGTACGTAATGAGGTATAAGACAGGTTATACAGTATAATAATAAGTACTATGCAATGCATGAAAAATTAATCTCAACTTCAGCTTTAACTCAACTAATCAATTTAGCAGTTTATAATGAAAGCAGTTAAAAAGCTCATATCTCAAGTAAACCTTTCTGAACATCTAAACTCTTTAGTTATTAAAAAATATAAAGACTTAGTTAAAAACAAGATTTCACTTTCTTCCTTTCAAAACTAACACTTCTACTACTCTTTAAACGGTTAATTTTACTACTTTGTGGGGGTTTATATAATCGACATACTTCACGAATAAAGTGTGAGGGATACATATAACACCATGTAAAAGCTCCCTCATATCTTGATGAAGGGCATGGGCCTATGATAATGCTCAAATTACACCTCCCACTAAAGTATAAGTGATCGCTGGTTAAATATAGAACTCAACTAGGTTGGGGTCGATCTCACAGGGGATATGTTATCAGATGTATGCCCAATAGTAGTAGCTAATCAGTTAGTGTTTCTTTCTAACAATAAACATAAAGTAATAGGGGGGTTATGTATATGAAAGTATTCATTGCTACTTCTTATAGTTATGGAATAATTCAAGTGTTCCGTTAATCTAGGTTTACATTAACCAGGGTTAACCAAACCTATGGATTGTAATCTTGTATGATTGTGCTATCTTTCTTAAATGTAGAGTTATGCATAAAGCCAACACTATTTGTCTAAGTGTTTTTGAACCTATAAATCTCTTTTATACTGGGTTAGGGCTGTGAAGGAGTATGTTGTCCTTATCGTGGTAACTCAAGAAGATTACTCTTATTATAGCAACAATCATTAGATGAGGGTTAACACCCCGAATTTCTTAGCATAATATCAACTACCAGTTTTAACCATATGGTTAGTACTAGTTCAACCTAGGCATATTCTAGTGTTTTCAACCACTAAAATTCATTTATTACAGAGAGATTATGTTCATACGCTAGAATAGATGTAAAACCATATGTAAATAACTTCCCTAATGAAGTTTCACCATGGATCCCACAACCCTAAAATTAGGGATTTAGCCACTCATCAACATTAACATACGATAGTGAAATGACAAATTAGTGAATATCATACCATAGAAATAAGCTTTCGATTGATAGTAGAATAATGATCAATGAACTCCACACTTGTGTTCTTGAGAAAATATATGTATCAAAACCCTAAATTCACAAGTATTAAGTATCCAGTCAAAAACCTCTCGTCAAACTACCCTAATTCTTATATTTATTGAGTATGGGTGTAAGTGCAATTTCAAAAACTTAGATTAGGTTGCTGCTCAGCCTTGGACGAAATAATGGACTAACCGTCTGGTGACAGACGGACCGTTATGCCTTCCTTTTTTCATCTCCACTATGAAGTGGACTTCCATTCAGGCAAAAGAAATTGAGCGAACCGTCTTCCATCAGACGAGATGTCTTTTTGAGCCATCTGTTCATTGGTCCTATGTAGTAGTATATCTGTTAGGTGATGGATTCTAACGAACCATCTATTATTGGATGAACCTCCTCCACCGTTGACTTGTCCTTCTTATCCAATGTCATTCCTTTTAGGAGATGGGTTTGGATGAGCCATCTGGTGACTGGTGAAACATCCAATAATCTTGCAAAACTTTTAATTTTTCTATATAATTTCTCAAAGCTTCCTCATTTGACTTAACCCTGCAAATACTCATAAAATGCATTAAAACATAGTGTTGTTACTCAAGAACATTCTTTATTTTCTGGGTTTTAAGTGCACTATATGACATAAATTACCATTAGATGAACACCCTCAACCTAAAATATTTTCTTTTCCCCGAGCAACAACAAAAACTGTATGCACTAAACACTTAAAACACCCTTAGTACATAACTCATCTCAGCATATCAATCATTAGGCATCACGTCGCATTGGCTAATTGCATCTATTCACACACTGATACTTTTTCAAGTGAAGCATTGAAAGACCTTTCACAAGGCTTGTGTCCCATAATACTACAGAATTAACTTATTCATAATTGATCAAAGAATCAACTTGCTCTCACAACAAAGAAGTCCCACACACAATGAGATTTATTTACATTGGGATAGGGAAATTATCATCTGACACTTAGAAAGAGATCTAATTGTATACATAATGGCAATAGGATTTTCCTTATCAATTACAACTTAGTTTTCGATGGGTTGACTTGAATAATGTTAGGACTTTTTTTGGATTATAATGTCAGTTTGAGTGCTGGTAGGGTATGATTTAGGAACTTAGTGACTAGCTCAGCTTGTTCTGTTACCCTCTATATCCTCTTACATCATTTTCCTTTTTATACTCTTCTTCTGTTAATACTTGGCCTCAATCCCCTTTATTATACAACTTGAACTCCTCCCCCTTTTCTCCTTTTTGTATACTCTTTACACATAATGTTATGGATATTGATGTATATGCTTTTTTTCTTTTCCTTTCATATCTATTCTTTTATAAGAGACATCTTCATGGTAGCCACCCTCAATCTAAATTCAAACTAAGGTCTAAGACACATTGCTCACTACCGGACTTGGGCCAAGACAAACTGACTACACATGTTATTTCACAGTATTTTCTAACCAGCCACCCTAGACCTAGATTATAATTCCTAAATCTAGGTTTACAATATGCAATAGAGAATCAGGGCCACAACAATGACTTTTCATTTGTATTCGTTTATTTTTTCTCTTCGGGGGTAATTCAAGAATTGGTTTCAGAAAGATGTTAAAGGGTTCAACTTAGAAACTCAACACTTATTTGGTGACTCTTTTAAGGCTTTAGTGACTTATCAAAGAAGTCCTAGGATCATTTTCATATCATCCTACTTTCTACTTAGTTAAAATTTTAATCGGGCAAGTTCTAGATATTATATACACAAAAATATTTTATGAAATTTCTCTCCCACACTTGCAAGTAGACACTAAATTCAATATAAAGTTGTTAATAAAATAGTTCAGGGAATACAGACATAATTAATAACACCCTTACTTTACATCTTAGAATCAAATACAATCAACACCCGATAGTAGCCAATAGAATATATTAATACTGAAATTTTCTTATATGCATGGTTATCAATGTTTTATGGAATACATCAAAATAAATAAATAAAAATACATCTTAATAAACCCAAAATACCTAAGGAAAATATTATGTCAATAAAAACCCTCAGACGTACAAAATAAAGTGCAAGGTATACCCCTTCCAACACATAAACAGTACATTTTCCCCAATGCACGACATATAAAGTGAAACAATATCAAAAAAGAAAGTGTACCACAAAATCATGGCCTATGTTGCATCCTCTACCTTGGAATAACCCAGATGGCTATTCGGTAGTTGTGCTTGGGCTACTCTCAGATTATAAGTAGTAGTAGGTGCCCTACCGATATGCCCGGACTCTGCCAACATTGCATTAGAGGATATACCTACAGTTTGTGCTCTCCTTCTGTCCTTATCGAGCATGAAACTCTCCTTTGATGCCCGTAGTGCCTCTTTCAAGTCTTTCTCCTCATGGCGGCTTCTCCTTTTCCTCTTTTTCCTCTTCTTCCTCTTCTTCTTCCCATATTCCTCCAGTTCATCACCACCCTCTATCCGTTCCTTTCTCTTCAACTGCATCTCATCTAAGCTTAATATACGGTCCTCACCATCAGACTCAATGGGAATCGCTGGTGTTTATCCATTTAATTTTGACCCTACTGCAGTGTTGTAACACTGACACGTAGCTACTCCAGCTCTTTCTTAAATCTGGTCTATTAAATTGGCTCATAAGTTGGAGGAGCACATTTATGCGCTCCTCCATACTATCAATTCTAGCCTGCCTTGTGTCATACGGCTCCAAACTACCTTGATTTAGAGGTCATTTGGTAGCCTAGCCTCTACGGATAACACCTCAAGCTAGGTCTCATTTAGTCTTACTCATTTGATAAGGCGTGCAATGTTTGTAGGGGTAAAATGGAATAGAGACAGAAGAGGATGACCTATTGAGTGAATGGACAGTAGGCCCTAGGGCTTAGATGTGCTGAAGTTCTTTTGCATGGTAGGGACATGGGTTATATCTGTTGAGTCTGGTGCCCATCTGATCATCTAACCCAGTTTTGGCAAAAGATAAAACCCTATCCTTTTGCTTTTTCACCTCAACTTTAGAAAGTTCTTTCTACTGATCTACGTCATAAGTCTTGAGGGCATCAGTACCCATATAGATACCTAATAAGATTGGTGCGTTGTCCTGCTAACATAGTTCAGTGATTAGACAAGGGTAAGAGTAAGTCGTACCTTCGCATATAGAATGCATCCATAGCTCTTTCGCAATCAAGTGGAAAAAGTTTAGTTTATATTCGAATACTAGGAAGGCTACCAACACCGTATCCTCATCAGTCAATTTATTAGCCAGTGTTGGTTTTATCTTTATCCAAGCCATTGCCCAACAAAACATTGCAATGAAACTCAGAGAAGTGGCTTGCATTGGCAGACGTTATTTACTTAACCATAATAGCTCTATATCAGTCAATACCCATGTAAACCATTGCCTTTGGGTCTTTCTGTTAGTATAGAGGTAGACATAATCTGGATGTTCTGCTAGAGAAACATAGTCAAGACCAAATAAAAACTTGTTTATTGTCTACTCAGAGATGTCGACATTCACTTGTCTGACCATCACAATATCCTATACCCCTTACTATGATATTTTCTGGCCCTTGGGGGTCATCCGCTACAGTTTGGACTCATGTTTACATAGAACTCGCAAATTATCATCAGATAATATTGGCCGGGTGGTTTATTCTTCCACCCTATCTAGTATGCCTAGAAGTCTCTTTTGATATCTAGGTAGTCGGGCAAGTAATCCATCACAATCCAGACTTTTTCTATGATGCTCATACGATATTGCCCTTTTGTATTAGTGATCAACCTCTCAACAAAAATTTTATCTAACTAGGCACCGCCCATCAAGAGTCATCTCAAAGTTCTTGATTCTTACTTTTGATAACTTGGTATATCTCTCCCTGCAAGTGAGCATCGAGAGATGCAGCTGGTTTGGGGTTAGAACTTTTGGCACTGCTATTGCTACTACTGCTTTCGACTTCAGAAGAACCCCTTGACTCATTATTCGACTCCTTATCAGATGAGGATATCGATACAGGTACAGGTCTAGAGGGCATAGTGGGCATATAGGTCTACCTAGTCTGTTGTCGGGTCAGCCTATATTCAGGTCTATTATGTTCATCCCTGAGCCGTCGGGTGATAAAACTTTGTTGGCCTGCGCCTCTTCTTTGTGGGATCTTGGGTTCCATGTATACTAATTGTAAAAGTCAAACATAAATATGTACAGAGACGTTCCGTTTGGCATAAGAAGGTAAGTCTTATCCACCGTATAATTTTAAATGGAACATCAGAGGACACATCTCAGTGTAGACGAGTCATCTAATGTATGGTATGTTATACCTATAATTTAATCAATTTGAAATAGTGTACTTTTGAATAGCTGATAGGATTAGGCATTTCGTCCCTGAGGAGACAATTCGCCTAATCCTTCGCCTATTTCAGACCCATCTGTACGATGTCAACTTTCACCAATATTCATTAATTCACACTAGTTCAACACTATTTCTAAGTAATTATACACTTGAAGTTTCAACTTATCTAACCCAAATCCACCCACACAATAATTGAACAATATTCCAAAGTTTATGATATCACTGATAAAAATATGAACAGTGGGTTACTCAGAATTCACCCATGGCTTAAGCTCATGAATAAACAATTAAAATTTCATATAATAGAAATTAGAATGTGATCTTACCAGTTCAACTTCAACAAAATCAAAGCTTAATAACAGACTTAGGTTAACAAGTTTTTATATTCTTAGTAGAGGATGATAAACAGGGTGAAAAAGTAATGGTTTTATAACGGGGACTATTGAATGGAGGATGTGGGTAGATAATGTGTTAGTGGGGAAGAAAAATATGCATTTGAAGAGGGATACAAAGAAATTAAAACAAAATAGGGTTCTGATCGGTTAAGGGTATAATACCCTACTATATTGGGTCGAATCATATCCATTTATTAAAAGGCCCGACCCAAATCCCTTTAAAATAGGCTGGGGACGATGGATCGGGAAGTTCGTTTGGTAACAAAAGATCGTCCTGTTCCTTCCATCTATGGCCCATCTATCTAGTGATGTCCCATCTAGACAGTTAGACTAGGCATTTTGTATGGTATAAGACGGTTATCCCAGTTTTTTGTTTAGCGATTTTATCTATTTG
Source organism: Withania somnifera (assembly GCA_039654485.1). Classification (NCBI taxonomy): domain Eukaryota; kingdom Viridiplantae; phylum Streptophyta; class Magnoliopsida; order Solanales; family Solanaceae; genus Withania; species Withania somnifera. The sequence goes on along the minus strand of JBDJHY010840010.1, from coordinate 1,786 downwards.
TTAAATTTGTCACCCCATGCCCTAACAATACTTGGCATTCTAGAACTCAAAGACTAATCTTAAACAATAAATAAATAATCAATGATTAATACATAAAAAGAAAAAAAATAACAAGGGATAGAAATTTAGGTTGCCTCCTAATAGCGCTTGATTTAATGTCGCAGTATGATGGTTTTCTTAATGTCCTTAAGCTTTGTCCCTGGTGTAGATATGCATAGTATCACTGGGTAGCATTCTAACCTTTCGCTGGTTCAACGATGCGGATAACTATCCCATTCCAGGTGCTTGATCGAGGTTGAGTGAGAGTCAACAATCTAATCAATATTTTAAACTTTTCTATTAATTGATTGTAGTCTCTCATCATCCTAATCCACTTTAGTTAGGACTTTTCCTAATATCTCTTATATTATAGAGGTGTTTGCCTCCCTCTCTCTTTTTCCTGAAGGCACATACACTCCACTCCTATTCTTGTTGAACACCTTTCTATTTCTCCAACTGCTTAGATCTCTATCCCGGTAGTGTCTTTTATCATTGAAATAGACTGGGTTCTAGTTCTGACCTTGGGTTACCTATTGGAACCCCCCTGGTTCTGGAGGTACCTGGCCTCCTCGTCGGAGTCAAAATCATTCTCGATGTATGGTCCTTTCATAGGATGCGACAACTTTAACTTTATCGTAGCCACTACTGAGCAATAATTGTTTAGACATAAAATCATTCTGTGTCTTCAGATGGGCCTTATCCTTGTCTTTTTCTTCCTCTTTTTAGCGTTGCTCTACCAACATACTATCTTTCTCGAAACCTCCAGATTTTTCAAACTCTTTGGTGTGCCATCCTCTAATGTTTCTCGTTACTGTGTCTAACTCTTGGGACACTTGAGCATAAATGCACAATATGTAGGTCCCTCTATTAATTCCATTCACATCCAACTTTGAAGGAGCATTCAAAGCACGGTAAAATGTCTCCTTTAAATAGTTTTCTCTCATCCCATGAGGGGGGGGGGGACATTGCTTAATCTTCTTATTAAACCATATCCAGAACCATGTACGGCTTCATCAGGCTTCTACCTAAAGTTAGTTATCTCATCCCTCAATACTAGCATCTTCAACGGAGGAATGAACCTTTCCAGGAAAGCCTCTTTAAGCTCCCACCAATTTCCTACAAAATAAAAAGGTAGATCATCAAGCAATATCATAACTTTTCCACTCAGTAATAGTGGAAAAATCCTCTATCTGATAGCATTCTGGTTCACTCCAGGAAAGGTATAAGACTTGAAGATGGCTGTGAAATTGTTCAAGTGTAGATTTGGGTCCTTACCAGAAACTCCTCGGAATAAACCCTTCATGGTCAGCAGTTGTATCATTGTGCTGGTGATGTTGAACTTGCTACCTGGCTAATGGGGTTAGAATGATTGCCCCAGTAGAACTAGCCCCATCTTAGTTTGCCTCATATTCGTCCACATAAACCTCATTATGCCTCATAGGTTGAGTTCTATGGGGTGCATCTGGATGATTTACCCATTGTTGTGCATCAAAAATGTACTATTCTGGGTCAGTAGAGCTGCATTCTCTGGCATATTCATTTTGGAGAATGTTTTTGATATTTAGGTCTAATGGAAATAGAGGTACTCCCAAAATCCGAGTAGTTGGCATACACTACCTTCTCCTTGAAGCAGACAAAAACAACACAAAAAGTAAAAACTAGAAATAAAACTAACTAATAGTTACTATATTTGACTTCACCAACCCTTCAAGTCAGCCTACAACTGCTCTAGTGGATCCAACTATTC
>JBDJHY010839900.1:0-15090 GCA_039654485.1 Withania somnifera | reverse complement strand
ATTTCATAGACTAGTTATAAAATAATTATAACTTTTTAAATATACCAAAATTAATAGAATAGCATTTTTAATAAAATCTATCTCTTGAAATAGTACAATTTTCAATATAATTAGACTCGCTATCTCCGTTAAGATATTAATCTGCTTTATAATTTCTCATAAAATAAATAAATATGGGACTACCTTATTCAAGAATTTGTGTCATATTATTGATAAAGCCTTAGAAAGACTTAAAATTATATTTTATCTCTATTAAAGCAAAGATGTAATTATTATATAAAAGTAAACACGGTTCAATTGTTATCTCGTGAAACTAAATAAAACGCAACTATAAGTTAAGGGATTCAAACCAAGAGTCTCTTTAGACTAAAGTCCACATTTCAAAGCTAACGGAACCGTCTAATTTAAATTGTGAACATGCTTCTGAGGAATTTATTCTAGAATTACCCAATTCCAAATTTAAAACTCCCAAAAAATTATGAAAACACAAAAATTACCTTGAGGGTCATTACAACATCCCCTACAAAGTTAAGAAATAAGGAATTACCTGAAGAATCAAACAAGTAAGAGTACTCGGCTTGCATGTCTCTCTCTGTCTCCCAGATAGCCTCTTCAGCAGGACGGTGAGTCCAACGAACCCTCAAAACTAAAATATTCTGTACTCAAGGTGTCTCACTTCTCAACTAATGGTGGCCTTAGGCTGCTCAACATAAGTCAAACGGTCTTCTAGATGAACTGACTTAGAATGAAGTACATGGGAAGGGTATACTATATATCGACGAAGCATGGACATATGAAACACTAGGTGAATAACGACTAACTCTGGAGGTAGGGCTAATATATAAGCAACTATGCGATCTTTCCTATAACCTCGTAGGGTTCGACAAATCTGGGGCTAAAATTGACCCTCTGACTAAATCTTAATGTTCTTTATGGGAGACACCCGCAAGAATACCATATTCTAGATACTGAATGCCATAGGTTGGAGTCTAAGATTTACATAACTATTTTGACAGCTCAGTACTATCCGTAGTATTTCCTGAATGATCAAAACTTTCTCAGTAGCATCCTAGATCATGTTAGAATTCTAAGGAAAATTCTCTATGCTATTGAACCAACTAATTATTAATCTAAAATGCCTACTGAAAAAGCCTCAAATGGTTTCAACTGAATGATGGAATGGTAGCTATTATTATAACAAAACTATACTAAAGCCAAGTGCTGATCCTATCTACCCCCATAATTGAAAACACAAGATCGCAGCATATCCCAGAGTACTTGGATGGTCCGCTTGGACTGACCATTTTATTGTGGGTGGAAAGTCATGCTAAGAGCTACCTCGGTACTCATTTCACGCTGTATTGTCTTCCATAATAATGAGATGAACTGTGTGCCTCAATCTAAGATAATAGAAACTGGAACCCTATGCAAATGAAGGATCTCCATAATGTACAGAGTCGCAAGTCTCCCGACACCCCAAGAAGATAATGTCGGAAAAAAGTGAGTGGATCTGGTCAACCGATCCATAATGACCCATATACAATCATGACCCCAGGAGGTATGAGGAAGACCTAAAATAAAGTCCATGGTGATCCTCTCCCATTTCTACTCCGGGATAGAGAGTCTCTACAACACACCACCTGGTCTACAATGCTCAAAATTTACCTACTGATAGTTTAAGCACAAGAAACAAACCTGGTAATATCTGATCATAGACGATGCCACCAATAGTGCTGCCTCAAATCTCTACACATCTTCGTGATGCCTGAATTTATTGAATATCTAGTATAGTGGGCCTCACAAAGAATAGTCTAAATCAAGTCATCTATCCTAAAAACACAAATACGACAACCCGTCCACAGCACACAATCAGAATCTAAAGAAGCACCATTGAAATCAACCTTTAAAACAAACTCTCAAATATGAATCAAAGATCTATCCTCTTACTATCGCTGTCAGATCTGATCGGATAGAGTAGGTCTAGTATTAACATAGTCTAGGACTCTGCTTGGATTTGATATGTCTATTCGAATCAGACGGTTAGCCAAAGACCAAATGTCTAAGGCCAATGGCCCCACTGAAGCAATGTATAGTAGTTTTATGGATCATATTATGAGCAGTTTCCCTTCGCGTACTGAGGGAGAGACCACAGACTTCTTATATATCTCATACTCAAGTTAGGGCACCTGTGCCCTTGACCAGAGGTAGAGGAGGTGTGTGGACTGGTATAGGTTCAAACTATATTACAACCTAGTCTAGTAGCGATTGTACTCAATGCTATGCATTTTCAATAGGCTCGAGGAAGAGATTCTTGATACTAATATTCCAGGTATGGTCCCTTGCCACCCTCGAATTTCTTTTTATAGTTGATTTAGGATCTACTATTCCCTACTTATCTGTGTACCATACTGTGGGCCTTGTTATGATAACTGGTTCGTCATTATATCCATATATGTTTCTTTTATTATTAATTATTTCTTTACTGGGGGGCCAAGTATATTGATCTTAGTTGTGATTAAATAGGTCTTGGTGCGTGGGTAGACTTAGCCTTCATGTAGATTTTGTTGAGCGAGGGACAAGTAGTAGTATGATATTTTTTAGCCTTGTCTTCGGGCTCTCTTCAACTAGTTATGGTACATACATTAGATATTATAAGTTCCGAGTATGGGTAAGTTAGAAAGGGATCTTAGTGATTAGGGTGAAGCAGTGATTGGAAATTTTGTAAAAAGTATTGAGTGGTTGAGGTAGATTATATATCTTGGCTTTATCATCAGCAATAGCGATACTCGTCATGGGTAATGTATGAATGTCTTCGATCTTGTGACATCAATGAGTTGGGATGGTTTAGTTGTTGGGATACAACTGTGATCTTCCTTGGTATTACACATGTTTGTGGTTTTTCTCCATGAATTATGTTGTTTATGTATCTATAAGTTGATTCATAGTAGTGGATCGATTACATCGATCTGCTAGATTGTCTTGAAATGGTAGTGTATGTGAAATAGTCTATTGTGATAATGTATAATCAAGTTTAGAATTAGCATTGAGCATAATCAGGTTTCTATCGTATTTGATTGACTTTGCAATTTCATGGCTATAGTGAAGTACAAGTAGTGTTAATCGTCCCTCTTAGTGCTTGGTTTAGTTGTTGGGGTGCAACTGTGATTTTCCATGGGTTATTCATGACTTGTGGTTTTCCTCTATTGATTGCGTTAGTTTACGTACCTATAAGTTGATTCATAATGGTGGATCAATTACATCGATCTTCTAGATTACCTTAGAAATGCCCGGTATGTGAAATAGTCTATTTGTGATGAGGTATAATCGGTTTAGCATTAGCATTAAGCATCATCAGTTTCTATCATATTAGGCTGACATTGCAATTTTTATGGAAATAGTGAAGTACAAGAAGTGTTGGTCGTCCCTCTCAGTGCTTGGTATTACCTCAGTGAGTCATTTCCTTACTTTACTTTAGGTTGACCTTGATTCTACTTGTCTTTATGTGTTGGTATATTTAACATCTTGGTATGGGTGACAACCCTTTTTGGGTTCCAACTATGTTTCTACCTGATGAGTGGATTCTTAGTAGTGGATCTGATGGACCGAACCTATGCTGTGATCTTATTAAAAGTTGAAAGTCGAGTTGTATTGATTCTTCTGGGAATTACAAAATGGTTAGTTGCAGTTGCTATATCTAGTGTTTGGGATAAATATGCCCTGGGATGACACTCAGTTTTATTTTAGCTATTATGGTAGGTAATTATGTTCCATATCCTACTCTTTGATTACCACTCAGTCTGTACATGAGTTTTTTTTCAAATGTCTCTATTAGTCGATATCTTGCAGCCACGGATGGTGCCTGAATTAGTGGGATTCTTGTGAGTAGTTAAAAGCAAGGTTGATTACCTATGGAAAGCAATAGGGTAATACTAATCAGTATCCTTGAGTCCTAAGTCTAGTAGCATGGACAGTTTGATTGATGCGGGTAAGGAATTGATTGTTAAGCAAGGGTCACCCAGTTTCGATAGGACACCTTGTGGTTCATTGATAGTTGAGTTTCATCTTGATTTCGATGTTAAGTGATGGTTATTTGTAAAGTTAGGATATGGGGTGAATAGACTAGACCATTTGGTGACAACATGGTAGTGTAGATATTTTTAGTTTTTCTTGAGTCTATGGTGTGGCATTGGTCATCCTTGATGTATTAATTATCAGTTTTGACTCAGAAATTCATAATTGTGTATACGGTGGTAGCATCATCTTGAAAATTTCACTTGAGAAATTAGAACAGGGTTTATAAGTTATGTTTCATACTTTGGGTAGAGACTGTACTTCATTCTTCTCTTATGTTTGAGGACGAACATGGTTTTCGTGATGGATATTGTAATGATCCAAAAGGATATTTTTTTGTGTTTAGGGTATTTTTACTATTTTTTCCTTTCCATGGTCTCGTTATATCAAATTAAGTGTGGTTCCATGGTTGGTTATAGAATGGAATGAGTTTCGATATAAAGTTTTGAGAATTTTAAGTTTAAAGCTTTTAAGTGTGAAAGTAGAACTCTAGGGGTCATCTAGAGCTCAGGACCTCATATCAGAAATTCGTCATTTCCTTCTACTTTAGGATGTCAAGCTTGGTCTAGTAGCCTCTTCATTTTTAGTTTTATCCCATCTGTGTTGATTTTGATGGGTTTGATAGGATAAAGTTAAGTTTTAAGGGAAATGATTGACTTTGGAAAAAATTCGGACTTAGAGTTTACAGTTTGAAAATTCGATGGTTCTGTTGGATTCAGGGAGTGCAATTTGGCCTAGAATGAGGTCTTTTATATTTTTTACAGGCCCCAAGGGAATTTTGGTATATTTGAGTTAAAGTTAGTTTTGAGCCTTAAATGAGTATCGGGTCACGAAGACTTCATATATGGAATTTGATAGTTCTGTTAATTCTGGAATGTCGAAATTAGTAGGGTTACATGCATAGTTCTTTTGGACTGGGTTCCAAACGAACCCCGAGGGTCCATGCAAAGTCTTAGAAAAATTTATTATTTGTTTTTCTAATGTTGTTATCCCATCCCTTGCCACGATAGCATCCTTTGACTGTGATCACGATGCCTGTGACTTTCTTATTAAACCGTGATCGCATCTGTAGATCATGACCATGGTGGGGCAGGTTTTCTTCCAGAGTTGCGATTGCATCAAGGGACCACGATTGTGATGAATTAGCTTTACCCACACTGTAGCGATTGTAGCAACAAACCGCAACTACGGTTCCCTGTGCACCTAGGCAATGAGCTTAAAACCCCCCAAATTGTTTCATTTCCTTTTAGAAATATATCATCTTCCACTCATTTTGGCAACAAAAAGGGGGATTTTCTACTATATCACTTGTTTAAGTTTTTCTAGAGACATTGTAATCAATCCCCACCTACTTTAACAAGATTTTTTAATTAAATCCCAAGGTTTTTTAACTCAACAATGTGGTTTTCATGTATGAACTCAGAATGTAAAACCTTTATTTGAACATCAAAATAAAATAGATTTTTGTTCAAACTAATTACCCAAGTGTTAGAAAATATATTTCACAATAAAATTCTGCTTTCGATATTATGGGCCCAGGATGATTTTGATTAGAATGCTAAATATCAATATTTGAGTGTTGATTTTTGTTGTCTTCTTATGTATGGAATGTTGTGAGTAGACTTTTCTTGGTTGGAGGTTGTTCAAAAGGGGATCACACTTGAATAGCTTAGTTCATCAAAATTTAGGCAAGTTAAGGTTTAATGGTTTTCTATAAATTGTTAATAATTAATTACTAGTTGCTTTGCCATTTTGGGTGTCTTGGGTGATTAGGATTACTATTATCTTTCATGTTGGGACCAGAATTGGTTTAATTGAAATGGTAACAAACATGAGAAATCTTTTGGTCTATATATATACTTGATTGAAATGTGAAGTGTTGGATTGAAACATGCATTGCAAATATGGAGCCTTAGTGTACTATTCGGGATCTACTTACATACTTGATAGGGAAAGTGACATTATTAAATTATAGGCAACCTTATAAAGAAAAATGGACCATTTTTGGGTTAGACATAAGTGGAGATATCAATTAGGCTTAAGTTGTGGGGAATAAAGTAATACTATCTCCTTTATTCGTTGTTTCTATTAGACTCATTTTTCTTTAGTGGTAAGGGATAATACTTGTCGAAAATGTTAAGAGGCCTTAATATTAGTTGTTATTGTGGTAACTTGTTCACCACTAGATTACTCTTGAAATGACTTGACTAGGCCTCTATTGTTATCATGGTAACTCATTCATGATTGTATTATTTGGCAACTTGATTGTTAACATCATGATTGTGGTGGAAATGGGCTTGTAAATTAATATTAGTTATGGAATATCAAAGACATGACTGTGTTTGACTTCGATAGCAGACTTGCATATGAATTAAGGATAAAAGTGTTGGAACCTGAATATGTTAGAATTTAGCAGCAGGCATATAAGTGAGGTAGTGATAATATTGAAACTTAACTGTGTCAGACTTTTGCAGTAGGAATATGAATAAGTTAATGATAATATTGAAGCTTGACTGTGTCGGACTTTGGCAGCAGACATATGAGTAAGATAATAATAGTAATAAAAACCTAACTATAGAGGACTTCGGAAGAAGGTATCTAATTGAGTTGATATATATATATATATATATATATATATGATTATTGGATGCTGACTGTGGAGGTCTTCGGCTGTAGGTGAATATGTATAAAACATATATGAAAAATTAATGAACTGTATTACCTGTTGATTAGTGTTGCCTTGAGGAAACTTCGTACTTGAGTCTTATATTATACTTGTTATTGATACTTTATGATGATGACTATGAAATATGACTAGCTACTTGATGATACTTCCATTGACACTTGATTTAAACTTGATATTGTTGACCATCATGAGGTGATTATTGTGTAGCACACACTATTGTTGCTAGTAATTGAAGTGTGGTAACTTTCTCACTCTTTATAATTATTATGGTAACCTGTTCATAACGTGATTTCTATTTATACTTTGTTCATATTGAGGACTTGTAGAGGACTTGGGATTATGGATACTTGATTGATATCATAAAGGTGATATTAGTTGAAAAATAGGAAATAATTAGAGATTATGTATGACATTAAGACTGTTAGATGATTTTTGGTAATATTGTATAGATTATAAAATGTTGCTGGGATATTGTATATATTATTTGTTGGTTGTATTATTTGGAGGATCGGTTGGGATATTGGAGTTATTATTTTCTCTTTATAGTTAGTGAGCCGAGGACGCTGCTGAGTACCATTATTTTGTACTCATATGTTTTTTCTGCATTTTTATGCTGTTTCAGAGCCTAGGATTCAGTGATTTCTCCTCCTACTAGTCCAGGCTTCATCAGAGATATTTTGAGGTAGCTGCCAATCTATTCAGTAGTCATCGGATATCTACTATCTTTTACATTTATGTATCTTTACTTATTAGAGATATTTACAGAATTAAGACTTGTATAAACTTTAGTTTTAGTTGGTATCTATAGTGACACCTGGTTTTGGGGTTAATAGAAACTTCCACATTCTATTCTAGTGAATTTACTTTCCACATCATATATTTGGTGATTTACCTTAGTCATTCCGGAGTTAGGCTGATCTACTGAGTTAGGAAGGTAGGTTCCATCACACTTGGATTTTCGAGTGTGAAAATAGGTTGTGTGGTACAAAATAGGGCTCAAACCAACGGTAGAAAATGAAAACAAGCTTAAAAAGTTTATATAATATAGAAAACTCTACAATTAAAGAAAAATCAAGAAATTACCCAGTAGAAACGATCGAAGAACTGCCACAACCCAATCTCATGGATCAAAACTATAATTAAAACACTCTAATTAAATTGATTTTGCTCAATTCTAAATGAAGTTTTTAGAGGAAAACTGTAATCACCCTAAAGGTCATTTTTGTTTTTCCAAAATATTTTTACTGTTTTACCCTTCCATAGCCCTTTTATATCAAACTTAGTATGGTTCCATAGTCGGTTAGGGTGTGGGATGAGATTTGTCAGGAAAGTTTGAGTATTCTTAGTTGTGGAGCCTTTATGTACAAAATAAGGAACTGTAGGGGTCATCTAGAGTTTGGGACCTCATATAAAAATTATGTCAGTTCCATTAGCTTTGAAATATCGAGGTTGGTCTTGTTACACTCTTATCTCCTATCTTATACCTTTCGTGGTGACCCTGAGCTTTTAGATGGGATAAACTTGAAGTTTTAAGTAAATTGGTTGACTTGGGCCAATATTTGGTCTTTGAGAGCTCGGATCGAAAATATGATGGTTCTGTTGGATGAGGGAGGTTGAATTTTATTTAGAATGAGGTCCCTTTTTATTTTTTCTAGTCCCCGATAGTATTTTGACCTTTTCGGTGAGAATTTAATTTTTGGGCCCTAAATGAGTATTGAGTCAAAGAGACCTCATACGCGTGATGTCCGCTGAGGCTATATTATCGAAATTAGTATGTTTTTATATACTAATTTTATCAGGAGAACTTAGTGCTATGCTTTTCTTGGGAGGCCAGACGTTGAGTCTTTCGATATTGTGATTACAGGTATCATCCCAAAATTCTCTAGGCATGCTTCAATGTTGTTTGGTTCGGGGTCTACTCACTCCTATGTGTATGGATATTTTAATGATGGTTTTGACATGTTATCTGATTCATTGACCATCCCTTTTCATGTATCTAAATCTGTGGGTGAGTCTTTAGTGGTAGATCAAGTGTACCGCTCTCATCTAGTAGTCTTGTATGGGTATGCGACTTGATTAGACATGATCTTACTTGATATGGTTGTGTGTGGATTGTGTTTCTCCTAATCATGCAATTTTAGATTGCTATTCCAATAGTGTTACATCATGCATGCCTGGTATATTGAGGGTTGAGTGGAATAGTACGTGTAGGTTATATCCTCATAGGGTTATCTCTTTTCTTCAGGTTCAGAGGTTGATTAGGAAGGGGTGCATGTTTTGTTTGGCCTTTTGTGAGATGCTAGTGTTGATCCTCCTTTCTTAGAGTCAGTTCCTATGGTTAGAGAATTTGTTGATGTGTTTCCAATGGACCTTTTTGGTTTCCCTTCTAATAGGGATATTGATTTTGGTATTGATTTGTAGCCGGGCACCAAGCGCAATTTTATTACTCCTTACCGTATGGCTCTTGATAAGTTGAAGGATTTAAAGGAGAAGTATTAGGACTTTCTTATCAAGAGATTTATTCATCCTAGTGTGTCACTTTGGGGTGCCCCTATCTTGTTTATAAAGAAGAAGGACGATTCTATGCGTATGTGTATTGACTATAGACATTTGAACAAAGTGAAATTGAAGAGCAAATATCCCTTGTCTCGCATTGATGATTTATTTGACCAGCTCTATGGAGCCTCCACCTTCTCTAAGATTGATTTGAGATTCGGTACCATCAGTTGAGGATTAGACATTCAGATACTCTGAAGAAGGCTTGTTGTACCAGATATGGGCATTATGAGTTTTTGGTGATGTCTTTTGGGCTTACTATTTCCCCAACTTCATTTATGGAGTTGATGAACGGATTATTCCATCCCTATTTGGATTTATTTATGGTTCTATTCATTGATGACATCTTGGTTTATTCCAAGACAGAGGCCGACCATGTTCAGCATTTGAGGATTGTTCTTCAGAAGTTGAGAGATGACAATATATATGCTAAGTTCTTGAAATGATAGTTTTTCTTGAGTTTAGTCGTATTCTTGGGACCGTGGTATCTAAGGAGGGTATTTTGGTTTTCCAGCTTAGATTGCAGCGGTGCCTAATTGGTGTGGCCTACCTCACTGAATGAGATTCAGAGCTTTATTGGTTTGGATGGGTATTATAGGAGGTTTGTTCAGGGTTTTCTTCTATTTCTACTCCATTGACTAGAATTACTCAAATAATGTTCCTTTTAGTAGTTTGAAGAGTTTGAGAAGAGATTTCAAAAGCACAAATTATTATTGATGTAAGCTACTATTCTTAATTTGTTTGTGGAAGGCAAAGGCTTCACCATATATTGTGATTCTTTGAGGGTTTGATCGGGTGGAGTACTAATGCAGGAAGGCAAGGTAGTAGCTTATGCTTTGAGGCAATTGAAGGTAACGAGAAGAACTACCTTACTCATGACTTAGAGTTGGCTTTGGTGGTATTTTTATTAAAGTTATGAAGACATTACTTGTATGGGGTGCAATGAGGTGTCCACTAATCATAGATGCCTTTAGTACATTTTCAGTCAGAAGGACCTTAACTTGAGACAACGGTATTGGTTAGAGGTTCTTAAGGATTATGAAATCACTATTTTTATCACGTGGGAAAGGCCAACATGGTGGCAGATGCCCTTAGTTGAAAATCCTTGTACATTGGTAGTTTGGCTTGTATTTAGGATGAGGATCCACCTTTTATCTAGAGATGTTTAGAGTCTCTCCAATAGTTTAGTTAGATTGCAGGTTTCTAATAACGGTGGGATGCTTGCTTGTGTAGAAGCCTATTCTTTATTGATAGAGAAGATTTATGCCACTCAGTTTGATAATGCTAAATTGAGGATCATTCGTGATAAGGTGCTGTGAGGTGAGGCAAAGATGGCCAAGTTATATTCTGAGGGTATTTTGAGAATTAGGGCCAGTATTTGTGTCCCTAAGTCCGGTGATCTAGTGAGGTTAATCTTAGAGGAGGCCCACAGTTCTAGATGTTCTATTAACCCAGGGGCCACGAAGATATATTATGACCTGAGTTAGCATTATTGGTGGTGTGGTATGAGGAAGGACATTATCAGCAGGTGAAGTTTGAGCAGCAGAGGCCAGGAGGTATGTAATAGAGAATGCCTATTCGTTAGTAGAAGTGGTAGCATATAGCCAAGGATTTTATTTGGAGTAATTTGCAGCGTGGGATGGGTACTCAGCTTGATATGAGCACAACCTTCCATCCTCAAACCGATGGTCTATTTGAGTGCATTAGTCGGGTGCTTGAGGATATGTTGCGAGCTTTTGTTATTGACTTTGGTGGTCGTTAGGATCCGTTCTTACCACTCTCATCATTTTCCTATAACAACAGTTACTATTTGAGCATTCAAATGGAGCCTTTTAAGGGGTTCGGGACATCTGAGAAGAGACCATGGTATACATATTTGTTGTGAGATTCCATGGATAGAGTTAGGTTGATTCAGACTAGATTACTTTCTACCTTGAGTAGGTGAAAGAGTACACTGATAAGAAGGTTAGGCCGTTGGAGTTCATAGAGGGTGATAGAGTGTGGTTTGAAGTGTCACCAATGAAGGGTGTAATGATATTTGGGAAGAAAGGGAAGTTGATTCCTCATTTCGTTGGTCCTTTCAAGGTTCTAAAGCGGAAGGGATATATGTCTTACAAGTTAGCTTTGATACTTGGGTTTTCCACGATGCATTCGGTGTTTCATGTCTCTATGTATCAGAGGTAGATGCACCATGAGTCTCACATGCTTTAGTGGGATGGTTTGAGTTTGGACCCATACTTATCATTTAAGAAGGAGCCAGTTACAATTCTTGAAAGAAAGGTTTGAAGGCTTCAGACCAAGAGATAGCTGTTGTGAAGGTGAAGTAGAGATACCGATTGATCAAGGAGGCTACTTGGGAGACCAATTCTGATATGCGTAGCCATTATCCTCAGCTCTTTGACCATTCATGTACTTCTTCTTTCATATGTTCAAGGAGGAACATGGTTTTTAGAGGTGGATGTTGTAATGAACCTCAAAGTCATTTATGCTTTTCCTTAGTATTTTCATTGTTTTTCCCTTCACATAGCCCCGTTATGTAAAACTAAGTGTGATATCATGGTCAGTTCGGATGCAGGATGAGATTTGGTTGGAAAGTTTGTGAATTCTTAGTTTAGGAGCCTTATTTCCAAAATAAGGAGCTATAGGGGTCATCTAGAATTTGGGGACTCGTATCAGAATTTGGCCAGTTCCATCATCTCTAAAATATTGACTTTGGTCTAGTAACACTCTCATTTCCTATTTTAGACATTTAAGGTGAGTTTGCGCATTTAGACGGGCTAAATTTGAAGCTTTAAGTGAGTTGGTTGAATTGGGTCAATATTTAGTCTTAGAGTGCTCGAATCAAAAATACGATGGTTCTGTTGGATTTGGGATGTTAAATTTTGTCTAGAATGGGTTCCCTTTAATTTTTCTAGGCTCGGATAGTATTTTTACCGTTTTAGTGAAAAGTTAGTTTTAGGCCCTTATTGAATATCGGGTCAAGGAGACCTTGTATGCATGATTTGATGTACCATTGAGTCTAGAATATCGAAATTAGTATGTTTTATATATGCTTTGTATGGATGAGGTCCCAAACGAACCCCAGAGGTTTTTTTTGTATTTTGTAATGTGGCTGTTAACTGTTGTCTAAAGTTGGTGTCATTGACCGACTTATTGGTCCTTATGGCTAATAAATCATTGTGGATGATAAATCATCCAGATGATAAATTTATTAGTGGCTGGTAAATTGTCCAAGACTGATAAATCGTCCACAACTGGTATAATATGGAAAACTATTAACTTTCACCCGAACTCTTCTAATTTTTCATGCAAACCACTAACTAAAACCCTATTTTTGGCAAACATGATATAGGTTTCCAAGGCTGACAATTGGGTAATTTTCCTAAACCTATTTCCATCAAATCTAAACTGCTTCAACAAGATTTTACATAGAAATTTCATGATTTTGAACCCTAAAACAGTGGGTAATTATTGAACTTGAAAATAATAAGAAACTTCGGATTTTTTATATGAAATAGAATGGTCTTTCAATGTAACTTAATATTTAACATCCCATAGTGATAGGTAATATTATTTTATGATCAAAATTCGATCTTGACTCCGTGGGTCCGGGGTTGGTTTTTTACATAAACCTTGATTATTTGGTTTTGTGTGTTCATTAATGCATATTTCTTGTATAGTGACTATATTCTACTCAATTGGAGGACATTAGGAAGAGGAAGGCACTTGAGTAGCTATTTTCTACAAAATCAAGGCAAGTTGGGGTTTAATGACGCTTGTTAGTTGTGTTCTGACTTAGGGGTAATTTTTGGTACTTTGAGACTAACATTATCTACCATATTGACTCTAAAAGAATAAAAGGAAGTAATGGGATTATGTTAAAATTGTTGAATTGTATACATACTTGAAAGGTGTTGTGAGTTATTTGATTTGAACCGAAAAAGAATTTGGATACAATTACATGATAATAAAAATACAGGAATAAAGGAATGAGAGGCCTTGATTATGGGTTTGAAACCTTGATTTGCGTGATTCTCGCAATTATTATGATATAATTATTTACTTAAACTATTCAAATGTGGAGTTTGATTGTCTGAAGGAATGAATGTGTAATTGACCCGTGCCTAAACATATTTGGACATGACATGACTGTATGATTGAATGGTGCCTAATTATATCATTGACATAGCATGACTGTCTAATTTACTAGTGCCTAAGTATATTATTGACATTAAATGACTGTGTAACTGATCAATGCCTACTTTATTGATGAGTCTTAATTACTGTTTCAATGGTAATTTTGAGATATTATACCTTTGTTGATTGAAATTGATATTTCTATTCATTATATAAACTGTTGATGAGCTACTGTATATAAATTGTATTGCAGGTTGTAGTATTATAAAGGATCGGTTAGGAACTAGGAGTTGGGTTTTCTCTTTATAGTGCGCTAGACGAGGACGCTGTTGAGTACTGTGGTTTTGTACTCATGCTTGTTCTTCTGCAATCTTGTGCAGGTACTACATCAGATCAGTCATGAGCTTCTTCATTCGGACTTTTGCTTTTGAGATTCTAGAGATAGCTGTTGTTCATTTGCAGACCAGATATTTCTATTCTTTCTTAGAGTTTTTACTTATTGAAAGTCTTTAAATGTTTCATCAGACTTTCTATAAATTTTTATTAGTGGATATACACAATGACACCTGGTTTTGGGCAATTTGTAGTTGATTTTCCGCCCTTTATATGAGATCTACTCTTTATTATCTTTAGTTATTATTTTCCATTGTTTATTTTATCCTTGTTTCGTCTTACACCATGAGTTACGCTAACCTACCGGGTTGAAAGACAGATGCCATTACGCCTAATTTTTGGTGTGTGACAAAAACACTGTAAACTAATTTCCTTACCAAGACGGAAACCATATATAAGTAATACTTGGGCCTAATTAAGTTTTAATTTATTTAGGTAATCATCAGGGGGGACAAAGCAGTTGGGGCATATTTATTTACTAGGAATCTATTGGTTAATTAATATTTATTCCTTCGAATTTTTAAATATTACGGTATTATATAAACTTATTACGAAATATTTATAATATTTTAAATATACCAAAGTTAATGAAAAGTTATTTATAATAAAACTTACCCCTTGAAATCATAAATTTTCCACATAATTTTATACGCTATCTCGATAAAATATTAATAGCTTATAACTTTTTGCAAACTAATAAGGTATAAGACTAGATTATTTCAAACGAATATTTCATAAACTTGTCAATAATTTAAGAAGATGCTAAAATGTATCTTTAATTTTTATCAAAGAAAGGGAAATTATTATTTAAATTACAATAATTTAACTTAGCGGTATCACACCGCAACTGAAAGCCCAAGAATTCGAGCCAAAAGTTCCCCTAGATTAAAATCCATGTTTTGGAGCTGATGGGATTGTCAGATTTTAATTTTGAGCACGTTTCTGAAGAATTTATTATTGAATTACCCAATTCCAATGTTATAACTCCAAATTGGGAAACCTAGATAAACACAACAAAAAATGCTAGAGATTCAAACTACCAGTCCCAGCAAGTCACAAATGATTTGAGAAGTTGTAAGAACGCTCTAAACATAGAAATAAATCACAGAAGTATGAAATTGACCTCGAGGGTCATTACAACACCCCCCACTAAAGGAACTTTTGTCCGTGAAAGTAAAAAAGGAAGGGAGTACCTGATGTCTCAAACAAGTATGGGTATTGGGCTCCCATATACCTCCCGGTCTCCT